>APFE030110929.1:44313-64219 GCA_000404065.3 Pinus taeda | reverse complement strand
ATGATAACACAAGTGCAATTAATATGTCCAAGAACCCTATTTTTCACTCCAACAAAAAGCATATTCCAATCAAGTACTATTTTCTAAGAGAACAAGTTGAAAATCATATTGTAAAGTTGGAGTATGTATCTACAAAAGAGAAGGTAGGTGATATATTCACCAAACCTATCCCAAGAGATCAGTTTGAGTACTTAAGGAAAAGATTGAGAATAATATCTCTTACCTCCCACCACTTAATATTTCCAAGGGGAAGAAAGGTAGCTAACAAGCACTCATCATATCAAAAGGAAGTTATCAGGTCCATAGGATCAGTAAGACAAAGGTAGATTGGTTGTAGAGGATCATATTGGTTTCTTTGTCATTGATGTCAAAGGGAGAGAATTAAACAAAGAGGGAAAGAAGAAATATTTTTTTTTCTTAATTTTAAGGAGAAAAATTAATTATTAACAAATGGGGAGGTCAAGGAAAGTATTGATAGATATTAAGAAGAGATACTCATATTACAATTGTTCCCATGTTAAATTTTGTGTGTCACTACATTCTTTTGTTACTGAATTACTTTGGTGATTGAGAACGATGTTTTAGGTGTTGCCATCAATGCTAAAGGGGGAGAAAGTTGAAGATATGTTGGCATTGACTCAAATGAGTGGCACAACTCAAGTTGCAAGAAGATTGGTCAAGAGTAGAGGCTTTTAAATAATTTTAAGTATAGAAGATCATATCAAATGATAATGCAAATAGCTTAGATGGATAGATATTGAAAATATATTTCCAACAATATATTGAAGTATGAAAAGGGCTTCATGGATCAAAAGATGTGACTGGTCAAATTTCTTATGATAAAAGTCAAAATTTTGGTGTTTCCAACCATAAGCCCCACAGCTAAGTCTGTATGTAGATGTGGTGAGTGCATCCACATGCGAACGCATGTGGATTAATGAAATCTAAATAAGGATAGCACGTGTCCCCACTAGTGGACACATCACCCCGATGATTTTTTGAAAGAGCATAGATCTAAGTTCTCAAGTGATGAGGTGGAAAAAATGGCGAATGCATAATCACTGACTAGTGAGATTTGATGAGTGGGGGGACCCCACATGACACATAACCTTAGTAGGATCGGAGGGTGCTTCATGTTTTATTCCCAAGGAGAAAACAAGAGGGAGACAACAAATTTCCCTTCAGGTGTAACAAAATTCCCATCCTGGGCATTAAAAATTTAATAAATAAATCGACAAAAAATAAAAGTCATCAAGCCCTATCACCTCATGCATAAGAGGACACATGGCCTAATTTGATTGGAGAAGAGAGACATAGTGTCAACATGATGTGAGTATGAAATGGAACCAATAGAGACATGACACGTTACATATAGTTTTATTGTTTTTGGGTGGCCAAGTGGGCCAAAAATAAGTGACATGTGGCACAGTGAGATCATGGCACATGCAAGAGAAGTTCATGTGGTAGAAATTTGTATAAATGTAAACATGGAAGGATGCATCACCGTGGAGGATTAACCCTGATGATTTTCGAATGAGCTGCAATTTTAGTCACTGTGTTAATGGGGAACCTAGACATGGCAACATATAGGATGATGTGAAGTGGAAGTATGATAAACACTAGTGGACACGTCATCCCATAGGATTGACCTCGGAAATTTACATTCGAGTATAAAGTTTTATTTCCAAGAAAATAAGGTTAAGGGCTAAGGCAAGCTCCAACATTCAGTTCTATATGAAGACTTGGTGAACGAGGGCGCAAAAAATTGGTACAATTGTTTAAGCATATTGAAGCTATAACACAAAGGGGCCCAAGAGGAGGTTATATGCAGAGGTTTCTCATGTTAAATTTTTTAGGAATTCAAGCTTATATAATGCATAAATGAGTCAACAATTGTGGTTTTAAGGAATAGGGGGTTAAGCCCTTTAGGCTTTAAAAAATAACCTATGGGTGTAAGTTTGAAAGAAAGAATGAATCGATGACTACTTTGTGGCATAGACAAAATTAATGGAATATTTGGACTTTTAGCCAAATTTGGTAGTGCACCAAAGTTATAACATGAGACAAACTCGCAACTAAAGCCTGTAAAAATTATAGAGTTGAGGAAATTACAAATTAAACTTTGTTTCTCATCTCAAAACAAGTGGAACAAAATATGAATACTTCATGAACACATAAAGAAGACTAAAGAAGATTAGCATATAAACAAAATTAAGAATTCATGCATCGTGAAGAGATGAAATTAACTAAAGTTATAAATCTAAAAAATATAAACTCTAATTCTTCATAAGAATAATTGAATTAGCAAGAAATTTGTTGTTGTTGGTCTGTGTTGGTTAATTAATCAATGATCAGAGATTGTTCAAGGTGATTTTGTGGTAATTAGGGTGTGTTATTGAGGAGATATTTATTTGTTTTATGAAAGAGAGTGGCCTTCATGATTTCAATTTGAAAATATAATGAAATACAAATCAAGTAGGTCAAGCCAGTGGAAACTTGAAAATTAGGGTTTGTAGCTCCTTCTAGTAGTGGTTGGTAAACAATCAGGGGTTGGAGATCCTTTCAGTAACATGTGATAAATTATGGGTAGTAGCTCCTTTTTGTGGCAGCTTATGAATCAGGGGTAGTAGCTCTTTTCAATGGTAGGTCATAAATCAATGGTAATAGTTCCTTTTAATGGTAGAGGATAAATTGGGGATAGTAGCTCCTTTCATTGGTAGATGATAATTAGGGAGTAGTATCTTCCTTCTGGTTGATACCAAAGAAAATTATAAGAGAAATTTGAAGCTTGTTTTTGTGAAATAAATTGAAGATAATATTATTAAGTCTTTATGTGTTGAAAACATTCTTCTTGTGTTCATGCTTAGTTGAATAGTTTGTTAAAGAAATTGTTGATGTTTCTAGTATTCCTTTGTGAAAGAAGATTTAAAATTCCCACAATACTTATCAACCGCCCCTCTCAGTATTGTCCTAGTTTCTAACACTATGTATGTTCTACAAACTCGATGGTTAAACTAGTAGTAACTAGATGTTGTTGATTATGCAAACTTCATACATGACATTGTCATTCTGCGAGTTGATGTTTCAATGATGGTGTTAGTATGAGGAGCCTATATACATCATGCATCTAACAAAATAGTGCATTTTCATCCTTTGGAATTTCATACATTCTGTGTGAATATGGTGAGTGACACTACATATTATATCTAATGAAGAAAGTCCATTATGTTATATAATTGTGGTGTCTTCTTTGTCATTTCTAAACAAAATCTAGATGGCATATTATAATCAGTTGGAATTATTGATTTCTTTGACTTAAAAATCTTCATTATTTTCTTGAAGTTTGTAATGTTGCATAGTGACTTATGGTTAGCTAAATATGCATGGCAACGAAATATCATTTCGCATGGATTAGAACTGTGGTGGATGACAATGTTTGGATCAAAATAGATATATTTATTAGAAGGTTTATTTCCATTAATTGGTTTTATGGAAAACATCTTTGTGGAAACTTCATTTGTAATTCTTGTATATGTATTTTCTCGAAGATGTATATTTATTTTCTATGCTTACTCTTAATGCATGGAAATGGTTTATGTAGATGAAAATTTGACAGGACGAATACCTTCTTACTTTCTTGAAATAATGAGAAACATTGATGCATGTAAAATTTGAAATGCATCTTGAGCATATTTGACAAGATATTTTGTGAATAACATGATTTTAAAAAATGTATGGTTTTATAAAATACGTTTGTGACTAATTTTCCTAGTATATTTAAGTGGGGGTAGGCTAATGGAAGTTCAATGATGTCACTAAGATTCTAGTAGCACATAACATAAGAACCAATGAATAGGTAAAAGGTTACAATGAAACTTGTGATTGAGAATGTGTAGGTATAATATCTCCCGTTATCCAAAAATGCCACATGATGTTTATTTGTAGAGGATATAATGGCGTGTTTCTAAAATTCATGTTTGATTATTATGTGTAAAACTTGGAATAAACACCACTAGTGAGACATGAGATGTGAATTATGATTCCCGAGAATTTTGGATTCCATGGAATGCCTTAATTGAAAGCTAAAACCACAAGGGCTCTTTAATAGTAAGGCATAAATTTTTTGAAGGAATCATAAGCTGATAAGAATCATGAGTTTAATGAAACGAATTCATGGAAACAATTGATGAAAGTGGAAATTTAATTGTAACTTTGAAATTTTATAGTTAATATTTCATTTTAATAAAATAAATTGTAGATTGATAAGTGATCTCAAGGAAAAATGGATCATGAATTGTATTGGATAATCCAAGAAACTACTAAACATCTGAAACAGAATGGCAAGGGCCACTAGTAGTGAAGGCCATGAGTTTTGTTCTCCCAAGGGGAAATACCACCTAACACATATAAGAAAGTCCAAATAGTGGAAGAATTCCTAGGAAAAAGTGGTGGCATTCTTCAACATGCTATGAGTCCTGAGAGGGGTGGCTTATTGTAGTTGAAACATAATAAAAAGGAGGGTATCAGGCAAAGTGAGAATCAAGGGATGCATGGCTCATATGGATTATGTGATTCCACTATCTATCTTGAAATAAATCTAGATATAGCCTAAAAGGAACATGGGTTGTGAAAAGTATCACAACATAGTTTGGATGTAGGGAGGTTGGATTTGTCTCTACAAAGTACTGATACCAGACTCGTGGATGCCTTTAGTAGGGGCTAACATAGTATGCACCCTCTGCAATTATGGCTACTTGATCATTCTTCTAATTAGAGAACTATATTATATATAAGTATTATGCAAAGATGCTATCCTAAATAGTTGCACTTGGAAATTACGTAAATGACTAATAGTTAAAATTATTGTGCTTAAAAAATAACGTGATTACAACTGAGAAAATACAAATTTTTCCTCAAGAACATTGGAAGGTAAAAACCAGTTCTTATGAAGACATTTTCTTGTTTTTACTAAATTTAACAATGGTTGAAAGACTAGAAGTGAAAAATGAATATAGCTTGTAGATATTTATGGTTCTTAAAACATTATTGTTTTACTTATTGGTATTTCCTGAAAGGAAAATGTGGAGCCACCAATTGGGTAATTTGGGCTCCCAACTATCATAAATACGTAAAATTGGATATGATCTAAGAAACAACAAAAACACAAAAAAATGCTTCATTTTGAAAGGGAAGATCCCATTTTGGTTGTCTTAAGTTCATAACTATCATGACTGAAGATAAATGTCATTAGTGAAAGATGATCTAAAAAGTAGTTTGTGGGAGATAAACACAATTTAAATGAAAACACAAAAACTTAGGAGGTAAAGACTAGATGAAAATATAATGTTGATGAAAGGAAGAAAAGAAAAACTAGTTCTTATGAAGACTTTTTTGTTTTCACTAAATTGAACAATGGTTGAAATACTAGAAGTGAAAGATGAATATAACTTGTAGATATTTATGATTCTTAAAACATTATTTTTTTACTTATTGGTATTTCCTTAAAAGCAAAAGAGGATCCACCACTTGAGTAATTTGGCTTCCCAACTGTCATAAATAGCTAAAATCATATATGATCTAAGAAATGACGAAAACACAAAAAATATCCTTAATTTTGAAGGGGAATATCCCCTTTTGGTTGTTATAAGTTCATAACTATCATGACTGGAGATAAATGTCATTTGTGAAAGATGATTTAAAAGGCATTTTGTGGGAGATAAACACAATTTAAATGAAAATACAAAATTTTAGTGGGAGTTAAAGACTAGATGAAAATACAAAGATGATGAAAGGAAGAAAAGAAAAACACCAAGGGTGGTGTTATTTTTAAAGGGGGAGGATGTAATATCCCTATAAAATGTTATAATTTAGATAACATGAAAATATTATTGAGTTAAATGGTTTTACATGCTCCAAAAATAAGTAGCTTTCATTCAATTAGCGGCACCAAGAATTAGCTATGGAGTTGATAATTCTATAAGAAACCCTTTCCTGGTTGGCATGGTTGTTGCTATATATTTATATATGGCTCTCAAATTCCATTAAAGGAGTTTATAGTTGATCAATTTGGCCATGAATGCCAATGAAAAAATGGTCTATGACCAAGAATGTCAAGAAAACAAAGAAATTCATTAGTCCAACGAACCACAAGATAGTTCCTAGGCAAAGAACATTGAAAACCAAATAAAGGTTTCCCTAAATACCTAACATGGTTTAGAATATTGAAAAAAAATTCAATTGATTGGGAATACCTTGCAAAAATGGAAGACAAAAAACGCGTAATAAAATTTTCTAGGACATGGGTGTCCCTGCACAAGCTCTAAGTTGTTGGATCATAATGGCTGACTGGGCTAGTGGGCTCCTTTGCATTCAATGGGTATCAATCCAATATGAAAACCATTTTTAAAAACCATTCATGAAAAGGTTTCGAGGTATGAGTTCCACTCAAAAACTAATGGTGACTCTTTAATGATTTTATTTTCAAAAGATTACATTTGTTCTTATACCCAAAGTTAGAATATAATTGATAATGGAAATAGTATTGGTTAACTTTTACTAAATCAAATCGTATATTCCAAGTAGTAAAGTATAATATTATCAATTAAACTAATGTTGTAACAACCCCTAGTTGATTTTACATGTAAATAAAATAAGACCAAGGTTATGGGGCACGTATTTCAACCTAAATGGTGGGAAAAAAATTATGGTAGGAATCACTTGTGCCTTATTAATGGCTATGGAAATTAGAAAAGGCATTGGAAAAGGAAAAGAGGTAATAAATTGCATTTGATTAGGGAAATAAAGGAAAATAGGAGAAAATGAAGCTGAAGAGACACAAATATGCATGGTAAGGAAATTAGAGGAAAAATAAAGGAAAATGGAGAAAAAGGAAAAAGGAAAGGAAGATACTAGACATCAATGATAAAAAAGCATCAGAGAATCAGTTACTAGGTCTTAACAGTTTTCAGTTGAGCTCTTGTTCATTCTCTCATACACTCTTGCACACTTTGAGCATTCTTGGAGCATTCTAGCATTCACTTGAACTTCGACAAAGTAAGAAAATAACAAGCAAGGTTGGATTAATAGCTATAGAAGCGATACTTTGCAATTAACAAGTTGCATGTGTGATTTCCTTGTTGGTTTCTAGATGTGTGGTACTTGCATGTGGTTCTTTGGTTTTTTTGTTGTCATTGACATGATATTTACTTGGATTGATAGTGGTTTCATCCTTGAATTGCGATTTCCTGGATAGCCATGGTGTTTTGCATGCCTTTTGTTATGGATTCCTTGTGGATAGCTCATAATTGCATGCACGGTCTATCAAGGGTGTTGTAGGAGAGTAAACCTAGTGAAAAAGCATTCAATATTAGCGATTGATCACCTGGGGTGGTTTGTAGGGTCCTGAGTGATTTGTACTCTCTAAGGAATGTCAATTTGTTTTCAGCTTTTTGTCCCCACTTCAATAACTAGAAATTGGAGGTAAGGTCATGCCATAGTGACAATGAGCTCATGTTTACCCTGTAGAGATTGTAAAAGTTGGTAAATGTGGGAGGAAACATTACAGGGTGGTATCTTAGCTTACAAGTTCAAACACTTGGTTGGATGGGCTAAATGTGATTGGTATGCATGCATGTTAGTTGTCAATGTGTTTGTTATGCATGCATTCTTATGGTTATGGTTATGACATCTATGTAAGAATTGATATGCTTCTGATGTTGTATCATGTCAATTTGGATTGACCTATGCAGATGAAGTAGCCTCCCCTGAGATACACTGATGTGTAATTTGATTATGTCTTCTATTTGACTTATCTAACATGGCATGTTTGTAGGAAATAGAAGCTCAGAGATGAAGAGAAAAGTGGTGGACTATAGTTTACATGACTCCCCTTACAGGCCTGATGAAAAAAAAATGGAATGGGAAATGTTGGTTGGGAAGCAAAGGGAAGAGTGATCTCTTGATTTAGCAGTTACACTGAGGAGTCTGAGGGTAGAGATAAAAATTTGTAAGGTAGACACTGATAGGTTGATTGAGGCATAGGAAGGGCTTGCCAGAGCTGAAGAAAAGAAAGTAGAAGTTAATGCAGTCATTGTTGGCTTGAGGGGGCCTGACCCAAGTTCAGAGTTAATTAGCCAAACAAATCCCTACACTACTGGCCCTTTCAGAAATTGCCCACAGTGTGCAGACTGAAGTCTCACCTGAAGCAATATGGGGGATTCTGGAACCAAGTTTTCACACCCTCGATATGTCTAAGGGGTCAATTAATCCAACTGAGAATACCTTCGCGCAGGTCACTCCGCACACTATCCTGACCTATGATACCTGCACGATCTATTATAACTGCCTTTGTGCAGCGCTCACCAGGGGCTGAGGTGCTTTTGTGCTGCTATGGTAGTGATCTGCGTTGTTTCCACAAATTACACTACGTATCTTACTTATCTTCTTATAGATGTTAGTTAACGTCATGTAAACAGATACTTTATCTCACATTTACTTAATCCACACAATCATATAAGTTCACGCACCATATAAATAGTGAAAATGCAATTCATACCCAATATACTCAAAGCATAAAAATAAGAAATAGCTACATGGAATTGATGCGAAACTTATCTTTATTAATGCTTCAATGGTTACAGACTTGACTCACCCTGCGCACTCAGCTGCAGGGATCCATGCACTCAGCTGTGGACTACTAGGCCTCTATGCACTCAGTTGCAAAGCCTTCTCCTACTCTATGACCCAAAGACTTAATTCTACACTTACACATGACTCAATTCTCCATTCTTCTTCTATCGGTAACCTATTTACAACTTAGAGCCTCGCTCTATCTATATAATCCCATGGTCCTATTGGAAGGATAAATCAATCTTGCGGACAAGACTGATCTCCTTAGTATCAGAAGATAGTCTAGCAACAAACAGACAAACAAACCTATCTTTCTCTAGAAATATGTGATTTATAAGTTGTTGAAGCCCCGAAAATCAGGTCGACAACAAGGGGGATACCCATCCGATCTGGACCTTGGTTGGCAGCTCCTTATCCATTTGGTATAGCGGGTCCGACTGGGGATAATGGGACCAGTTTCCCAATCTGAGGGTGTGTGTGTGTGTAGAGTTGGATAATGCTGATCGAAGAGTACTTTAAAGCTAATTTAATTTAGATTCTTAAACTAACTCTGTGCTATTGTAATCTAATGAGAAAAAACACATCTAATCTACGCTAACCCGGGATGTATATCTTCTATTATGCGATCTAAAGAGATTTCAAACAATAACTGCTAATAAAGATCATTCAGCTATCATAAGAATAGAAATCCATTAAGATAAACCACTTTTCATAAGAAGTTAGGCAAAATTATTGTGAATAGCATATCACATAATAAGTTATTCATATATCAGACATAAATAAATGACTCCACCGTACATAAGTGCCAAATGGTAACTCATACATTCATGCAATAACATATAAACAACTGAAAACTGTATATCACTTAAAGAATATAAGCAGAAATGGCCAAGAGATAAAAGTACCATTTATGACTAATCCCACTCACAAACTTCAAGCAAAAAACAATTTATCTCTAGTTGTTCTAACATCTACTAAGAGTACAAAAGTACAACATCAGTAGCAGACATCAAAATGCAAATAAAAATAAATCTCGATCCATCCATTCATCAAAACCTCCTCTGAGGGTGCAGAAGTGCATGTTCCGGGGACAAGTTTTTGACAAATCTCTGGACCCTTCTCTAAATGCATGAGAAGGGTTAAAATACTACTTCCTAATTCTAATAATAGTGTTTTTACAAAATTTTAGGATATGGTTTTCAAATGACCGACATTTTTCTAATCTAATAAAAACAAAAAACAAACTTCTAAAAATAAGCTATTTCTAAACTTGGTCCTTAAAACTGCAAGTGTTCGTCATGGACTTGAGAAGAGTCGGTTGGCCGACTTCTGTGCTGAGCTGGGCTGCGAAAACAGAATCTATGAGAGCTGGCACTACTTTTTCGGCTGAGTATGATGCATTTCACAGTCATCCATTGACTGTGTGGCTTGACCAAGTATGCCCAGTAACACTCCCAATTTAACCTGTTCAATGCCTGGATCGCTTTTCCCTTTTCCTGCACCTTCTACTTCCATTCTGCCTCCAGTCGTAGTTTATTTGGTAGGTACCCCGGTGTGGTCCCATCGATTAAGTTGGCTCTGTGTAAATTCTCATTTACACAGTCGATAAGAATGTTTGCCTGCGTGGCCGCTGTCTCCACTGCTTGTTCTGCCTACCTGATTTGATCGTCCCATTTGTTAAAGAGCAATTCCTTATGATTCTCGTTTATTCTGGGTGCATTTTCTCTTTTCCCTTCCTCTCCATCCTGCCAAGCTAGATACTCTGTCACTCGTTTGTCAACCTGGTCGTAGTCACTTCGCAAGTCCGTCACTTGATTGGTGAGTTTGTCGCTCAGCTCGCCAATAGTGACTCCACTGCGATATTTTACGTCCCAACTCTTCCTGTTGCTGCAGAAGTTGCTCATTTAAGCCAGTAGACTTTGAAACAAATTCGGCAAGCTTGGGCTCGTCCTTGTGTATTTCTTGTAAAGCTTGCAACTGCTTTCCTTTTTCGTCTAGACTTCTTTGATAGCTTATCTGCATCTGCTGAAAGTCTTCTTGTAACTTCTCGAGTTGTTTGGATGCTTCAATACTAGCATTGGCTTGTTGTAACTGTCATTGTAGTAGCTGTATTTGATTTTCTTGTTCTTTCAATAGTTGTTGAACTTCCGATGCCTTGTCGATAGTTGCAGAAGCATATGCTCCTGCGATCTGAGACAACTTCATGAGATTCTCTGTCGGGTTATTGTTGGGGTCTTTCCATAAGACGTCCAAATGTTCAGCATCTTGTGACAGTGTATTTTCTAGTTTTCTTTTCTTCCTTTGTCTCCTTACAACTGCTTTATGTTAGGGACTATAGAATACATCCAGTGGGGGAATTTCTTCTACATTAATTAGAAGCTCAGGAGGTGGAGCTATATGACTGTGCTCCACTTCTGTGACACTGCTGACTATGGTCGAAACCATTTCTTGCATTACCTGTGTATTGTTCACAGGTGTTCTTTGGGCTTGCCCTTCAAGGCTGATCAACTCGTTGAAGTTTTCCCATTTTTTGTCTAGTTCTATTGTGACGAGTGGCGTTTTAATGACGGGAGGGGGGACATCTCTTGGCGGGGAGGCGATAACTTGCTGTCACGACATTGCACTTGATTGAGCTATGTCTTTAGCTGTCTCTTCGCTTTTTTCTTGGTCGCTTCCAGACTTTTTAGAATGTTCAGGCACTCCTTGGGTAGTGTTAGATTTGGATCTGGAAGTTCTAGAGTTTCCACTGAGGCTGACGCTGGGAGTTGGTTCTTTAGTAGGCATTCGCGGCTTCTCTAGAGGGACACTGGCTAACCTTCTTTCCCTGTATAACATAAATCTTTGGAGGTCATCTGGAGACAACTTTGACCGAGCTTCCCAAAAAATTTCCTGGAGTGAGCTTCTACTCTGAAACAAATCATCAAACAAATCTTTCTTTCCAACGAATACTCTTACTTTGACATTCGTTGTAAAATCATGGGCGACATTATTTGGGTCAAATGGCCGAGCTGGGAATTTAAATAATTGTAGAGACGTCAACATTCTCCACTTCGGCTGAAAAGCCGTGTCCTACATCAAACAATGAGAAGGCCCACAAGGCACAGGAAACTGACCATATGGCTTTCTTTTTGTCTTTTAGTTCTTTGGTCAGGCCGCCTTCTGAGTAGGTCTGATAGGAAATTTCCCGACCCAAAAGTTTATCGGGGATATATAGAGGTAGGACATGTGGAGGTACAGTGCTCCCAAACACTCTAATATAAGTGAACCATTCTTCCCCGAACCATCTTGAGATGGGGATGATGTCTATTTGCGCTTCGGGTGAGCACCTCGGGGGTTCTTCATCATACATCATTCTATATAGGGGTAAGATAAGCCCGTGACAAATCTGATAGAAGTGTGGGGCGAACTGGGAATCCCATAACACTTTATGATAAACATGAATAAGTAACGGGTCCTGGGTAGTCCATTTCCAACCCATAGTGGGGAATTTAGACACATAACAAATAGAATCCATAATATACGCAGACAGATAAAAAGGAGGATAGACCCTTTGAGACAAGGATCTTTTAGACCAGTAATTCATAACAGCCATGTATAGATTATCAGAAAATATCTTGGCCCAATCCACAATATCGGTGTTTGTGGCAGTGTCTATGAGTGGTAGCCATTCAGATGAAAATTTATTGATGTCCGGCATCCAAAATAGCCTACAAAGCATGGCCGCAGCAAAACAATACGGAGAGGTGAGGGAACCAGTGTTGTACATACCGTTTTTGTCCTTTTTGAGTGGCTCCTCTTTTCTGGACTAGTCTTTAGTGGTCTCTGCCAGGTTTGGGTTCTTTGCTGCAAATTTCTTGACAAACTATGCATTGTAGGTCATCTGAGGTTCAAGAAGATGATACATAAGCTTTAAGTCTTGCGCGGCGAATGATCCTATGAGCCCATGTCCCTAAACCTTGAATTGTCTGTCGTGTAACTCTGCATTTTCAAGTATCCACTTGGTCATATCTGTATACGGTAAAATTTTGGGTCTAGCTACTATTCAGTGAAGAAATGAACATGCTAGCTCCTCTAAGGATGCCTCGGAAGAGTGTTGCGAGCCCGCGGTAGTATCAAACTTCATTACTCTAGGATTTTCTTCCTCCAGCAGCCTATACATGCCTTCCCATGTCGAAATTCCTGCGTCCCTGTTGCAGGCAGTGTCTGTATACAAAGGCGTCATCTCCTTCGTCTTTTCCTTCGCCTCGGAGCCTTGAGCTTTATGTTTCTTTCCCATTTGATCCTACGTTCGGCTTTGAATCATCTTAGCTCTTCGTTCCTGCAGATTATGAGTGAAGTGGAAATGACTGATTATGAAAGGTGATGGGAGAGTTTTAAATGCAACAAATATATCAAATATGCCACTTTACGTGAAGTAATTCTTTACAAAAGCACGCGCCTTCATTTCATTTAATAACTGACAACTAATCCATTTACTATCATTAAAAGCGCATGATTTTGGGTCAGATTATGGTAAGTGGCTTTTCTTTGAATGGTGCGCCCGAAGGATTCGTGATTAAGCGATTCATGATTTGCTTACATAACATCGAAGATCGTGCCATCACAAATCACGCCAATCGCAAATCGCAAGATCGCAGATTGCACCATCGCAGCGATCGCAACATCGCAAGTCGCAACATCGCACGTCGCAGAAGTTTAATGTTTGTCAAGTATTGCCAGTTTATTTCTGCGATATGCGATCTTGCGATCAGTGTTATCGCAGATCGGCAGATCTTGAGGTTTTTTCTTATGAGCATTACTTCATTGCGATGCGATGTTATTCTTAACATGGGGGTCTTGCGCATACTGATATTATAGGGGAATGAAGGCATTTCCTATCTTTTTTGCAACCCAGTTTTAAAGACTTTTACCTTATCGTAGACTTAGTTTTAAAAATATTCGAAAGACCTTTCCAAGCTTACAATGGTAACCTTATTTTGAAGAAAGAAAAACTTGTTTTTTCTTAAAAATTTAATTAAGGGTCCCCGTTCATTTAGTATTTTAGACAACTCTTAAATGAACAAGGGGGGTTGTTGCTGGCTACAACAATTGGCGATTCACTTGGGAGAACCAGTTATCTCTGATCTTCTATTGACGTTTTTCAAACTTCTGAAAACAAAAATTTTCTCAGAAAACTTAATATTTATTATAGAAAGATAAAACATATTATACTTCAAACTGTCAATGATATTTTGTTTCAACCCCTTTCTATTTTAATTACTTGTATCCTTAGTTTGTCCTTGCGTTTACATCAGCCCTTACTTAGTCTTAAAATAAAAATTAAAATAAAGTCTTCACTGTATAGCAGTCCTTTTTAAATATTCTTCTTTGTCGCAGGTAGAGCCTCTGCTGCCAGCAGGCATCCATAGCCTCGACAAGGTTACCTATTACCCAGTAATGATCCTTTATCCCGCTTAAGGTTATTTACAACCTTTCAGAGAAAAACCCATTTTGACACTTTTTCTATTTTATTCTCTAAAGAACAATGTCTTGGTTTGGTGGCCAAATTATGACACAGTCATTCACTTGATTTACACTTTTGCTGAACAAGCTGGCTCGTGATGAGACTCCTTGTCTTTTGATTGCAACATTCTTGAGTCATTGCCCTGTTTTGGTGGACAGTATTGGCAAAGTCAGCAAGTTATAATATCTGTGATCATGATAAGTCGGCTCGTGATGAGACCTCTTATTCTTTGAGATATATTGTTTTCTCGGATTGTTTCTCTGAATGCTGTGATCTCCTTTAGCAGGGAGGAAGTCAATTTTTTCCTTAAGAAAGTTCTGGACGACAATAATAGAGCTTCTTTGGAAATGGTTGTTTCTACAGGGACCCCTTATTTTGTTATTGATGCCTTTCATTTACTGACGTTAAAACAATTCCTTCACTAGATTGCTTTCTTAAAAATTTTTGGAGTTGAAACTAGTATCATATCTGGGTTAAAGTTCTATTGATAATAAAGATCAAGTTTCCAAAAAGATTTGCCATTTCATAGAAGTAGAAGTTCAAAATCTTGATAGAGAAAAAGGTGTCTTTTGTAAACGTCAAATGCTGTTAACCAAAGCAGACTTTATTATGGAGAAAAATATTTAACGAAATGAGAGGTACACATTCCCTAGGGTTATGTAGAGAATAGGGATAATATCTTCTCTTATTTTGCCTACCAACTATTAAAAGTAAACCTAATAACCTAACTGAACTACTCCTACTCCTATCCTAACTATATACAAAAATTTGACTAGGTGAAATGATATTTCCAGTGGAGCCATCTTCTCATTTTTATTGCTACACGTATGTAACTTTCCAACATTAGTGTTAAGGATGGAACTTTTCTTAGACTGTTAATGTTGGATGTGGAATAAGAATGTATAACTTCAGTTGGAATTCTGTCTGAAATTTCTTTCTCATGAAAACTTCTTTCCGACTGGATATTTATTGGATCATAAAAATGAGGATGAATTTCTGTTATGGATTGATGATCTCGTAATAGAGGAAGTTCTGAACTTCCTTGACACAGTTTAGCTTTCCAAAATGGTAGCTCATCTTTTGAAAGTTCTTTGATAAGGTGCTCAACATACCAGAGTAATCTATCACAAGTCTGAAAATTTAAAACACAATCCGATTTTGTACAAAATGAGTGCAAGTGAGAAAGAAAAAAATGATTATCTATACAAATAAAATTACAGCACAACTGGGATTGGCTTGTAATATTTTGATGTTCACAAGAACTGGCCAGATTTATGGGATCCGAGCAATTTCGATTCCCATCTTGTGAATCAGAAGACAAGTTATGATTGTGAACAGGCATGGGGGTTTCTTCAAGATATGAATCATAGATAGGGGTATTGTCTTGGATAGTAAAATCAGGCGAATGGTCTTTCGTTTTAAAATGAGGATTGAATGATATGATTTCCGAATTAGAATATCTCTCATTATTTGAGTTTTGATGGGTTACTTGGGATAAATCAATATCATCATCGTTGGCAAAGTAACCATCATAAATGATTTTACAGGTTTCCCTAGATTTCTCTTTTTCGTCATATATTTTCAGACAAGGAAGGTCAAGTGGTTCTTGTTTTAAAATAATCAAAGGATGTTCTATAGCTATCTCTTTATCTTGAAAACCTAATGATGACTCATTTGAATAATCCTCTATGCTTTTTGAGATATCTTTAATATTGAGGGGGGAAAAGTTATCATCACTAAAAACATCAGGATAAAGAGAAAAGTGTAATTCTGAAACAATGGATTTGAGAATATCATCATGAAAAATCTTCGTTCATCAAATTCATTATAGACATCGGGCTTTAGATCATACCTTTGTGTACTGATACTTTTTGAAAGAGAAATAGTTTGTTGTTCTAACCTTGGCATCTGCATTTGTTGACTTGCAACGATATTATTTGACCTTGTATCAAAGTCATCTCCTGGTTCCAAGGCAGACTTTCCTCCAGCATTCTCGCTTTTGTCTTCTTGCATTAGAGCATGCATGACTCCTAGGTTTTGGGGACTTTCTTCATCATGGCTGATTTGTATATTCAAATTGGAATTCTCATTCATATTAGAAGAAAATGAGACAAAACTTGAACTAATTTTTTCTTGATCAGACATAGGAGGCAGGGAATGCTCAACAGAATCTGAAGAATCTTCATCTATGAGTTCACTTTCAAGATCGTACTTTAGACAATTAAGATGAAATCGCATATTAAAATCCCTAACAAATTCATCTTGTTTCCGTAGATAATCAATTTCATAATATACGTGGTCATAGTCATAACAATCAAATTCAAAAATGAAAGTCTTGACGAATTGGTCCCAGCTGTGAATTGATGCAACTGGGAGGGTTCTGCACCATTTTCTAGATTCCGTCGTGAATGTAAGAGTAAAAATTCTACATAAAACGCCTTCATCAATTCTTTGAACATCACAACTTGAAACTCTTTGAATAAATTGAAAAGCATGATTAAAAGCAGAAGAATTATTCTTACCGTTGAATTTTACCTGAGACAAGAGTCTTACCACTTTAGGTGGAGTGTTGGAAGAGGTAGGAACATGGATGCAACTCCAAATGGGAATTTTTTGAGCATCGATCCATATTCAAATGTTACAACTGAAAATCATTCCAACAGACACTATGTTCAGGCCCTCCTTCTAGTGCCAAATATGTTGAAGCCCCGAAAATCGGGTCAACAACAAGGGGGATACCCACCTGGTCCGGACCTTGGTTGGCAGCTCCTTATCCGTTTGGTATAGAGGGTCCGACTGGGGATAATGGGACCAGTTTCCCAATCTAAGGGTTTGTGTGTGTGTGTAGAGTTGAATGACACTGATCTAAGAGTACTTAAAGCTAATTTAATTCAGATTCTTAAACTAACTCTATTCTTTTGTAATCTAATGAGAAACAACACATCTAATCTACACTAACCTGCGGTGTATTTCTTCTATTATGCGATCTAAAGAGATTTCAAACAATAACTGGTAATAAAGATCATTCAGCTATTATAAGAATAGAAATCATTTAAGATAAACCACTTTGCATAAGAAGTTAGGCAAAACAGTTGTGAACAGCATATCGCATAATAAGTTATTCATATATCAGACATAAATAAATGACTCCAACGTATAGAAGTGCCAAATGGTAACTCATACATTCATGCAATAACATATAAACAACTGAAAATTGTAAATCACTTTAAGAATATAAGCAGAAATGGCCAAGAGATAAAAGTACCATTTATGACTAATCCTACTCATAAACTTCAAGCAAAAACGATTTATCTCTACTTGTTCTAACATCTACTAAGAGTACAAAAGTGCAACATCAGTAGCAGACATCAAATGCAAACATTAATAAATCTCAATCCATCCATTCATCAAAACCTCCTCTGAGGGTGCAGAAGTGCATGTTCCGAGGACAAGTTTTTGACAAATTTCTGGACCCTTCTCTAAATGCATGAGAAGGGTTAAAATACTACTTCCTAATTCTAATAATAGTGTCTTTACAAAATTAAGGATGTGGTTTTCAAATGACCACCCTTTTTCTAATCTAATAAAAAGAAAAAACAAACTTCTAAAGATAAGGCTACTTTCAGAACTTGGTCCTTAAAACTACAAGTGTTCATCATGGACTTGAGAAGAGTCGGTTGGCCGACTTCTGCGCTGAGCTGGGCTGCGAAAATAGAATCTATGAGAGCTGGTGCTACTTTTTCGGCTGCGTTTATGATGCATTTCACAGTCATCCATTGACTGTGTGGCTTGACCAAGTATGCCCAGTAACACTCCCAATTTAACCTGTTCAATGCCTGGATCGCCTTTCCCTTTTCCTGTGCCTTCTGCTTCCAGTCGTAGTTTATTTGGTAGGTACTCCGGGGTGGTCTCCTCGATTAAGTTGGCCCTGTGTAAATTCTCATTTACACAGTCGATAAGAATGTTTGCCTGCGTGGCCGCTGTCTCCGCTGCTTGTTCCGCCTGCCTGATTTGATCGTCCCATTTATTAAAGAGCAATTCTTTATGATTCTCGTTTATTCTGGGTGCACTTTCTCTTTTCCCTTCCTCTTCATCCTGCCAAGCTAAGTATTCCGTCACTCATCTGTCACTCTGATCATAGTCACTTCGCAAGTCCGCCACTTGATTGGTGATTTTATCACTCAGCTCGTAATAGTGACCCCACTGTGATATCTTACGTCCCAACTCTTCCTGTTGTTGCAGAAGTTGCTCATTTAAGTCAATAGATTCTGAAACAAATTCGGCAAGCTTGGGCTCGTCTTTATGCATTTCTTGTAAAATTTGCAACTGCTTGCCTTTTTCGTCTAGACTTCTTTGATAGCTTATCTGCATCTGCTGAAAGTCTTCCTGCAACTTCTCGAGTTGTTTGGACGCTTCAATACTAGCATTGACTCGCTGTAACTGTCTTTGTAGTAGTTGTATTTGATTTTCTTGTTCTTTCAACAGTTGTTGAACTTCCGATGCCTTGTCAATAGTTGCAGAAGCATATGCTCCTGCGATCTGAGACAACTTAGTAAGATTTTCTGCCGGGTTATTGTTGGGGTCTTTCCATAAGACGTCCAAATGTTCAGCATCTTGTGACAGTGTATTTTCTAGTTTTCTTTTCTTCCTTTGTCTCCTAACAACTTCTTTATGTTGGGGACTATAGAATACATCCAGTGGGGGAATTTCTTCTACATTAAGTAGAAGCTCAGAAGGTGGAGCGATATGACCATGCTTCGTTTCTGTGATACTGCTGACTATGGTCGAAACCACTTCTTGCGTTACCTATGTATTATTCACAAGTGTTCTTGGGGCTTGCCCTTCAATATTGATCATCTCGTTGAAGGTTTCCCATTCTTTGTCCAGTTCTGTTGTGACGAGTGGCGTTTTAATGACGGGAGGGGGGACGTCTCTTGGCAGTGAGGCGATAACTTGCTGTTGCGACATTGCACTTGACTGAGCTGTATCTTTAGCTGTTTCTTCACTTTTTTCTTGGTCGCTTCCAGACTTTTTAGAACTTTCAGGCATTCCTTGGGCAGTGTCAGATTTGGATTTGGAAGTACTAGAGTTTCCACTGAGGCTGACGCTGGGAGTTGGTTCTCTGGCAGGCAGTCGCAACTTCTCTAGAGGAACATTGGCCAGCCTTCTTTCCCTGTACAACATGAATCTTTGGAGGTCATCTGGAGACAACCTTGACTGAGCTTCCCACAAAAATTCCTGGAGTGAGCTTTTACCTTGAAACAAATCATCAAACAAATCTTTCTTTCCAACGAATACTTTTATTTTGACGCTTGTAGTGAAAACTTGTGCAACATTATTTAGGTCAAAAGGCGGAGCTGGGAATTTAAATAATTGTAGAGACGTCACAATGTCCACTTCGGCGAAAGCGTATCCTACATCGAACAATGAGAAGGCCCCACAAGCTACAGGAAACTGAGGCCATATGGCCTTCTTCTTGTCTTTTAGTTCTTTGGTCAGGCCGCCTTCTGAGCAGTTCTGATAGGCAATTTCCCGAGCCAAAAGTTTATCGGGGACATATAGAGGTAGGACATGTGGAGGTACAGTGCTCCCAAACACTCTAATATAAGTGAACCATTCTTCCCCGAACCATCTTGCGATGGGGATGATGTCTATTTGCGCTTCGAGTGAGCACCTCGGGGGTTCTTCACCATACATCATCCTATATAGGGGTAAGATAAGCCCGTGACAAATCTGATAGAAGTGTGGGGCGAACTGGGAATCCCATAACACTTT
>APFE030110929.1:0-37444 GCA_000404065.3 Pinus taeda | reverse complement strand
TTTTCACATTATGGAGATCGAAAAATTGCTCCATCTATAATATACATGTTCCAGGATCCTTGCCATCAAACATCCACATATTGATCTTTAGAACATGTTGATTCTTCGATCCAACGTTAAAGTCTATGAGATCATGATTAACATTTATTTTGTTCTCATCATGAGTTTCCTTTACTGCCTTTTCACCATTAGTAAGCTTTTCTTGTAGAAACTTTGTCAAATTTGTCTTCAAATCTTCCATGCATGTCTTCAAATCTTTCTTCAAATCCTCCATCTTAGTTTCCACGCCATCCATATTAGCTTCCACACCGTCCATTTTAGCTTCCACGCCATTCATCTTAGCTTCCACGCCATTCATCTTAGCTTCTACACCTTTCTTTAAACCATCCATCTTAGCATCCATGCCTTTCTTTAAACCATCCATCTTAGCTTCTAAGTCTTTCTGTAAATCTTCCATCTTAGCTTCTGTTACTTTTTGTGCGAGTGACATTTGTTGTACTTCGTCTTGTAATTTTGATATATCATGTTGCATTTCTTCCTCTTCTTCATGAGTCATGCCAGAGCATTCATGTTGCTTACTAGGTGTTTCCATTTTCTTTCTCCAAGGCATCAATTACCGATAATAATGCTTCACTGTGCCCTTTGAATTCCTTCAAACTAATTTTTCAAACCAAGCTTATGCAAAAATTGAAAAAAAAATACTACACAACTTTTTTTTTCACTTTGTAGGAGCATGATATTGAATCTGATGTATTTTTGTGATTTCAGCTCTTCTAGTTCTAAAATCACGATTTGTTGTAGCCCTCTATGTCCTCTTTCCAGTGCCACCAGTCTGCTTGAAATTGGATTCTCTAAGAAATATTTATCCACAATATCTCAAGATGACCTAATTATATACCTTTAAGAAGAGTGAACTTGTATGAAGTGGCATGTGTCACTGTTTTGACCTCTGGATCTAGAAAATATACACAAGAAACTACAGTCTGTCCTCTTTCTATAACTTCTTACAGAATTTCAGTCTAATTCTTAGAGAGATAGTTATGACGACTTTCCCACAGTGACCTGTTTGGAATGTAATGCGGGGTTCTGCAAAAAATCTAACTTCCTTAGACTATATCTTCGAAAATATAGTGAGACAGGACATGAGCTTTGGAACAGAGGTTCAAACTAATTTCTTCTCACATTGGTTTTTGTTTTGGCTTTTGAAACTTTGTAGAAAAAGAGTTATAGTGAAAATCCCACGATGACCTGTTTTAGCTTAAATTTTGAAGCTTGTAAAAACTCTAACGTCCTCAAATCATATCTCCAAAAATATAATGAGACAAGCTCTGAAATTTGGACCTGTAGTTCAAAACGATTTCATCTCAAATGGGTTTTATTTTTTCACTTCTGAAGCATCATAGAAAAAAATTATAGCGAAAATTCCACAATGACCTATTTGGAGCAGTGAAACCCTAGAATGTAAAGCTTTGATACCAAATGTTAGGAAACCAGCTCACAAAAAGATAAAAAGATAGATCAATGCCTTAGAATTCAGTCTCTTCGAGGGAGAAACCTCCTTTACATTACACAAATGAATAATTGTTGGATGATACAAATTACCAAACCTCCTTTCTATATATAGGAGTCTAAGGGGTCACAATATAACCAAGCCGACCTAACAATAATAATATAAAGGCACAAAAATAACAATAGTGGGATTCCATGGGGCACAATAATAACAATATGGGGACAATAGGGGCACAACAATAAAAATAAGGGACACAATAACAATAGTAATGGGTGAATCACTAGTATTATAGGGACCTAACAAACACAAGGACAACAAGCGAGGAGGGAGATAAAATACTAAAGGAGATGAAGTTTATCTTGAGCTTAACATTGTCTTATGACCCCTGTGTCATTATCTCAAAGCTCAGACAGGAAAACAAGAAAACTCCTTACATTCACACTTCAAGGCCATACATAGAGAAGTATACCAATCAATTGGAGTGGCCAAAAAATACCTTGCAGGAAGCTGAAGAACAACTTGTTTCTACTTCTAGTTTACAGACTCCTACCCCTCAGGAAAAATCGAGAAAAAGGCCGAGGGAGGAAGGGTCATCATCTACAACCGAGAGTGAAGCTAGAGAATTTAGAATCAGTTATAGAAAGAGAACCAAGCTAACTCAAAAACTAGAATTAGACAAAGAGACTGAAGAGCAGACAACTATCGTCATCACATACTCACCATCTGCAACCACCAAGTTCACTACATCTCCTTCTGAACCTTCATATTCACAAGGTGATAAGGAGTTTGAGCTGGAATCACAAACTATCCAAATAGATAAAGATAAGATAGTTTTTGATAGGTATAGAGAGATAAAGCTTAGAAATGAAATTCTAAAGAATAACACTTACAACCAATTCTAGAAGCAGACTTCCAACTCCCAAAGTAGATTGTTGTCAATATTTGATATAGAGCATGGTAAAATGCAAATGGCCTTACTTGAGGCCTAGATTCCACAACCCAAATCAGCATCAAACTACAAGAGCACCACCTTTGAATTCAACAAAAAGGACATAAATCCCATTGATCAAATGGATATGCACAAGAAAACTGGTGAGATGATATCCTCCACTCTGACTAACACTTCCATTTCCTTATCCAAATTACAGGTTTCTTTGCAAATGTAAATTCACAATTAAAGATGAATAAAGTCTCCTCCTTAACCAAAGATAATAGAATCAAGTCTTTGGAAGACTTGGTGATCAAGATAGGGTATGACCATAAAGATGTTAATGCTACTGAGGAGACTATTAGAAAAGAACTTGGACATTGCAGCATCGAGGAAACAACTCAAGCTTGAAACCATAGAAGATCCAATGACCAAAGACATTGAAGAGGGTGAATCACAGAAAGTAGATATGATGAAGTTGATCATAGACCAAAATATACAGATTAGGCAGATGTAGCCAGAGTTCAAGAAACTAATAAAGGAGAAGGAAGACAATCTAAAGATGGCCACTGTCCCCTTGGATGCTGTACCTCTTTCTCAATTACCATCAATAGGAGAAACTACTACAATTGCTTCTTCAATTCAGACTCCCAGTGCTTAACATGTTACGCAGACACTTCAAAACATGTCATTACAGTCAAAGGAAATTGAGACCTTGCAGGGCCAACACAAATATTTGGAAGTCCAAAATGCCAAAGCTGAAGCTTCTCAGACAGCTAAATTGGAGAAATCCCAGATACTATTGGAAACGTTGTGCCAGGTAGAGAGAGACACTTCAATTGGACAGACCTTGGCCCTTTCCAAGGAAACTATTTGGATGAACATATTAAACTCTATGAATGAGATTTGGCCTTCTATCCAAATAATATTTGAGCAGAAAGAGTTAATAGAGAAGGTCACAAAAACTATTGTGAAAGGAAGGGAAAAGTTGGGATAGATGCCAACAAAAGCTTCCAATATAACCAAATTATTAAATTCAAAGTCCAGATATGAGTTGGAGAAAGTAGGAGTTAGTGATAGAACTACCACCATTCTGAGAGTCAAGAAAGTCTTGACAGAGAGAAATCTCGTTGATCAGTTGCAGGAAATGTGTGAAACCTTAGAGTTTTAGGTGAACAGAATTACAAACAAGATTGAAGCCTTAATGCAAAAGGGACTACCTACTATCTATGTCATAAATGAAAAGTTGATCACTCAAGAGAACTATATCCTGAATATGAAAGAGATGGCTAAGAGAAACATCAAATTTAGTGGAATTAAAGGGAGTATGACAAAAAAGGAATTCTTGGAGACCATGTTAAATGATTTCCATGTGCAAAATGAGGTAAAACGTTTTTTTTACCATGAATCCAACTTTTGCCAAATATACAGAGGTAGATGAAATCTACCATAGGGTAATAAAGTTGACAGTGCCAGATGAAAAGAGATGGGAGGAGTTGGTTGATTTATTAGATTGAAGGATAACTTAGGAGCAATAAAATGACTTTTCTAGCATAGCCGCCAACACAACAGTCAGTTTAGTGTCAAAACACTATTTCAGGATGACTCAACAACTGAAACCATCAAAACAGGGCCACCATTCTCTTCAGCAGCCTATGTGGCCTATCCTTTTGCCAGGATTAGATGTTATAGTTTGTAATTAGGCTAATAATACACTATTGGTTTGACAATGATTTTGTAAAGATTTTTTGTAAATTTTCATTAGAAATATTTCACTATTCGAAGTATCAAGGGTTGATTTCCGAATGTAATTTCCTTCCGCATATTGTATTTACAAAGTATTGGAGCATCAATAATATAAGGAACTTTGACAAGATTCATGTGGTGTACTAATGGTGATGTGCCTCTTTTGTTTATTTGTGTAAACATTATTTTTCCTTCCTATGTCATTCTGAATACCTAAATTAATCAAGGAACTCTTAATTGCTCCTTGATTTCCACTGAAACCTTACACTTTTGCTATTCCACAATTCATTTATTTTCTAAAAAGATCCACTTAGTGCGACCTAGATTTCCTTGTGAGAAATCCTCTAAAAATTGATACAGAATCCAGTTTAATCTATAGACTCCATAGCCCAATGTAATTATAACAATCAAATCAACCAAACCAATGAATCAAAACAAACAAATACATTTATAGCTAGCCTAAAATCTTCATAAAAACAAAGCTAAATTAAACAGAGAGATCCCTCTCTGAAGTTGCCAGGGCTAGATCCCAGCTTCCAAAGTGGTTTTGATGTTGTCCTATGTGTTTACTCCCTCAACCTCAAAAACACAGAACAACAACAGGTGGTTCCAACACTGTCAACACATTGAAAATCAACTAGGGGTTGTTACAGAGAACTTTATTATTTCCTTGGTTTGTGGTTTGCACAATCTTCAAAATGAAATTTTATCTTACAAAGAAATTATATCAAGGACGTTTTGAAGAAATTCATTATGGAGGGATGTTCTTCGGTAAGAACTCCAATGGTCACTAGTTTCAAACTTAGCAAAGCTGATGAATCATTAAAGGTGGATCAAACTTTATATAGATATATTATTGGTAGCCACTTCTTCTTGATAGCTGGTAGAGCAAACATTATGCAAACAGTTGGTACCATTGGAATATTTTAAGTAGCCCCTGGACAAAGTCATCTCCTAGAAGCCAAGAGGATTCTCAAATGAATAAGAGCCACAATAGAGTATCGAATTTGGTACCCTAGAGGTAAATATTTATCACTAACTATTTTTACTAATGTTGATTGTGAAGGTGATGCACATGACCCAAAAATCACTAGTAGTGGTGCTTTCTTTCTTAGTGAATGTTTTGTTTCATGGTTGAGCAAGAAGCAAGCTTTAATTTCTCTCTCTATTCTTGAAGTAGAATACATAACAATAACTTCTTGTTGCACTCAACTCCTATGGATGAAGTATAATTTACAATATGTACAAGTAATATATTATCTTTCAACACCCATCATCTATGATAACACAAGTGCAATTAATATGTCCAAGAACCCTATTTTTCACTCCAACAAAAAGCATATTCCAATCAAGTACTATTTTCTAAGAGAACAAGTTGAAAATCATATTGTAAAGTTGGAGTATGTATCTACAAAAGAGAAGGTAGGTGATATATTCACCAAACCTATCCCAAGAGATCAGTTTGAGTACTTAAGGAAAAGATTGAGAATAATATCTCTTACCTCCCACCACTTAATATTTCCAAGGGGAAGAAAGGTAGCTAACAAGCACTCATCATATCAAAAGGAAGTTATCAGGTCCATAGGATCAGTAAGACAAAGGTAGATTGGTTGTAGAGGATCATATTGGTTTCTTTGTCATTGATGTCAAAGGGAGAGAATTAAACAAAGAGGGAAAGAAGAAATATTTTTTTTTCTTAATTTTAAGGAGAAAAATTAATTATTAACAAATGGGGAGGTCAAGGAAAGTATTGATAGATATTAAGAAGAGATACTCATATTACAATTGTTCCCATGTTAAATTTTGTGTGTCACTACATTCTTTTGTTACTGAATTACTTTGGTGATTGAGAACGATGTTTTAGGTGTTGCCATCAATGCTAAAGGGGGAGAAAGTTGAAGATATGTTGGCATTGACTCAAATGAGTGGCACAACTCAAGTTGCAAGAAGATTGGTCAAGAGTAGAGGCTTTTAAATAATTTTAAGTATAGAAGATCATATCAAATGATAATGCAAATAGCTTAGATGGATAGATATTGAAAATATATTTCCAACAATATATTGAAGTATGAAAAGGGCTTCATGGATCAAAAGATGTGACTGGTCAAATTTCTTATGATAAAAGTCAAAATTTTGGTGTTTCCAACCATAAGCCCCACAGCTAAGTCTGTATGTAGATGTGGTGAGTGCATCCACATGCGAACGCATGTGGATTAATGAAATCTAAATAAGGATAGCACGTGTCCCCACTAGTGGACACATCACCCCGATGATTTTTTGAAAGAGCATAGATCTAAGTTCTCAAGTGATGAGGTGGAAAAAATGGCGAATGCATAATCACTGACTAGTGAGATTTGATGAGTGGGGGGACCCCACATGACACATAACCTTAGTAGGATCGGAGGGTGCTTCATGTTTTATTCCCAAGGAGAAAACAAGAGGGAGACAACAAATTTCCCTTCAGGTGTAACAAAATTCCCATCCTGGGCATTAAAAATTTAATAAATAAATCGACAAAAAATAAAAGTCATCAAGCCCTATCACCTCATGCATAAGAGGACACATGGCCTAATTTGATTGGAGAAGAGAGACATAGTGTCAACATGATGTGAGTATGAAATGGAACCAATAGAGACATGACACGTTACATATAGTTTTATTGTTTTTGGGTGGCCAAGTGGGCCAAAAATAAGTGACATGTGGCACAGTGAGATCATGGCACATGCAAGAGAAGTTCATGTGGTAGAAATTTGTATAAATGTAAACATGGAAGGATGCATCACCGTGGAGGATTAACCCTGATGATTTTCGAATGAGCTGCAATTTTAGTCACTGTGTTAATGGGGAACCTAGACATGGCAACATATAGGATGATGTGAAGTGGAAGTATGATAAACACTAGTGGACACGTCATCCCATAGGATTGACCTCGGAAATTTACATTCGAGTATAAAGTTTTATTTCCAAGAAAATAAGGTTAAGGGCTAAGGCAAGCTCCAACATTCAGTTCTATATGAAGACTTGGTGAACGAGGGCGCAAAAAATTGGTACAATTGTTTAAGCATATTGAAGCTATAACACAAAGGGGCCCAAGAGGAGGTTATATGCAGAGGTTTCTCATGTTAAATTTTTTAGGAATTCAAGCTTATATAATGCATAAATGAGTCAACAATTGTGGTTTTAAGGAATAGGGGGTTAAGCCCTTTAGGCTTTAAAAAATAACCTATGGGTGTAAGTTTGAAAGAAAGAATGAATCGATGACTACTTTGTGGCATAGACAAAATTAATGGAATATTTGGACTTTTAGCCAAATTTGGTAGTGCACCAAAGTTATAACATGAGACAAACTCGCAACTAAAGCCTGTAAAAATTATAGAGTTGAGGAAATTACAAATTAAACTTTGTTTCTCATCTCAAAACAAGTGGAACAAAATATGAATACTTCATGAACACATAAAGAAGACTAAAGAAGATTAGCATATAAACAAAATTAAGAATTCATGCATCGTGAAGAGATGAAATTAACTAAAGTTATAAATCTAAAAAATATAAACTCTAATTCTTCATAAGAATAATTGAATTAGCAAGAAATTTGTTGTTGTTGGTCTGTGTTGGTTAATTAATCAATGATCAGAGATTGTTCAAGGTGATTTTGTGGTAATTAGGGTGTGTTATTGAGGAGATATTTATTTGTTTTATGAAAGAGAGTGGCCTTCATGATTTCAATTTGAAAATATAATGAAATACAAATCAAGTAGGTCAAGCCAGTGGAAACTTGAAAATTAGGGTTTGTAGCTCCTTCTAGTAGTGGTTGGTAAACAATCAGGGGTTGGAGATCCTTTCAGTAACATGTGATAAATTATGGGTAGTAGCTCCTTTTTGTGGCAGCTTATGAATCAGGGGTAGTAGCTCTTTTCAATGGTAGGTCATAAATCAATGGTAATAGTTCCTTTTAATGGTAGAGGATAAATTGGGGATAGTAGCTCCTTTCATTGTAGTGATAAATTAGGGAGTAGTATCTTCCTTCTGGTTGATACCAAAGAAAATTATAAAATACAATTGAAGCTTGTTTTTGTGAAATCAATTGAAGATAATATTTAAGTCTTTATGTGTTGAATACATTCTTCTTATGTTCATGCTTAGTTGAATAGTTTGTTAAAGAAACTGTTGATTTTTCTAGTATTCCTTTGTAAAAGAAAGCTTTAAAATTCCCACAATACTTATCCACCACCCCTCTTAGTATTGTCCTAATTTCTAACATTATGTATGTTCTACAAACTCAATGATAAAACTAGTAGTAATTAGGTGTTGTTGATTAGGTTGATTATGCAAAATTCATACATAACATTGTCATTCTACGAGTTGATGTTTCAATGATGGTGTTAGTATGAGGAGCCTATATACATCATGCATCTAACAAAATAGTGCATTTTCATCCTTTGGAATTTCATACATTCTGTGTGAATATGGTGAGTGACACTACATATTATATCTAATGAAGAAAGTCCATTATGTTATATAATTGTGGTGTCTTCTTTGTCATTTCTAAACAAAATCTAGATGGCATATTATAATCAGTTGGAATTATTGATTTCTTTGACTTAAAAATCTTCATTATTTTCTTGAAGTTTGTAATGTTGCATAGTGACTTATGGTTAGCTAAATATGCATGGCAACGAAATATCATTTCGCATGGATTAGAACTGTGGTGGATGACAATGTTTGGATCAAAATAGATATATTTATTAGAAGGTTTATTTCCATTAATTGTTGTTATGGAAAACATCTTTGTGGAAAATTCATTTTTAATTCCTTTATATGTATTTTCTTGAAGATGAATCTTTATTTTCTATGCTTACTCTTAATGCATGGAAACAGTTTATGTAGGTGACAATTTCACAAGACCAATACCTTCTTACTTTGTTGAAATAGTGAGAAACATTGATGCATCTAAAATTTGAAATGCATCTTGAGTATATTTGACAAGATATTTTGTAAATAACATGATTTTGAGAAATGTATGGTTTTATAAAAAAATTGTGACTAATTTTCCTAGAATGATTAAGCAGGGGTAGGCTAATGGAAGCGCAATGATGTCACTAAGATTCTAGTAGCATATAACATAAGAACCAACGAAAAGGTAAAAGGTTACAATGCAACCTGTGATTGAAAATTTGTAGGTATAATATTTCCCATTATCCAAACATGACACATGATATTTATTTGTAGAAGATATAATGACATGTTTCTAAAATTCATGTTTGATTATTATGTGTAAACCTTGGAATACACACCACTAGTGAGACATGAGATGTGAATTATGATTCCTGAGAATTTTGGATTCCAAGGAATGCCTTAATTGAAAGCTAAGACCACAAGGACTCTTTAATAGTAAGGCCTATATTTTTTGAAGGAATCGTGAGTTGATAAGAATCATGAGTTAGTAATTGAAAAGAATTCATGGAAACATTTGATGTAAGTGGACATTGAATTGTAACTTTGAAATTTTATAGTTAATATTTTATTTTATTAAAATAAATTGCAGATTGATAAGTGATCTCAAGGAAAAATGGATCATGACTTGTATTGGATAATCCAAGAAACTACTAAAAGTTTGAAATGGAGTGGCAAGGACCACTAGTAGCGAAGGCCATGAGTTTTGTTTTCACAAGGGGAAATACCACCTAACACATATAAGATAGTCCAAATAGTGGAAAAATTCCTAGGAAAAAGTGGTGGCATTCTTCTGCATGCTATGAGTCCTAAGAGGGGTGGCTTATTGCATTTGAAACATAATAAAAAGTAGGGTATGAGGCAAAGTGAACATCGAGGGATGCACGACTTATATGGATTATGTGATTCCACTATCTATCTTGAAATAAAGTTAGATACAACCTAGAAAGAACTTGGGTTGTGAAAAGTATCACAACATAGTTTGGAAGTAGAGAGGATGGATTTGTCTCTACAAAGTACTGATACCAGACTCGTGGATGCCTTTAGCAGGGGATAAGATAGTATGCACCCTCTACAATTATGGCTAGTTGATCATTCTTCTTATTAGAGAAATATATTCTATATAAGTATTATGCAATGATGTTATGCTAAATAGTTTCACTTGGGATTACGTAAATGACTGATAGTTAAAACTATTGTGATTAAAAAATAACGTGAATGCAATTGAGAAAATACAAATTTTTCCTCAAGAACATTGGAAGGTAAAAACCAGTTCTTATGAAGACATTTTCTTTTTTTTACTAAATTGAACAATGGTTGAAAGATTAGAAGTGAAAGATGAATATAGCTTGTAGATATTTATGGTTCTTAAAACATTATTATTTTACTTATTGGTATTTCCTGAAAAGAAAAAGAGGATCCACCAATTGAGTAATTTGGGCTCCCAGCTATCATATATAGTTAAAATTGGATATGATCTAAGAAACAATGGAAACACAAAAAGTACTTCATTTTTAAGGAGAAGATCCCCTTTTGGTTGTTCTAAGTTCATAACTCTCATGACTAGAGATAAATGTCATTAGTGAAAGATCATCTAAAAAGTAGTTTGTGGGAGATAAACACAATTTAAATGAAAATACAAAACTTTAGTGGGAGGTAAAGACTATATGAAAATATAATGATGACGAAAGGAAGAAAAGAAAAACCAGTTCTTATGAAGACATTTTTTTGTTTTTACTAAATTGAACAATGGCTGAAAGACTAGAAGTGAAAGATGAAAATAACTTGTAGATGTTTATGGTTCTTAAAACATTATTTTTTTACTTATTGGTATTTCCTGAAAAGCAAAAGAGGATCCACCACTTGAGTAATTTGGCTTCCCAACTATCAAAAATAGTTAAAATTAGATATGATCTAAGAAACGACGAAAACACAAAAAAAATCCTTAATTTTGAAGGGGAATATCCACTTTTGGTTGTTCTAAGTTCATAACTGTCATGAATGGAGATAAATGTCCTTTGTGAAAGATGATCTAAAAAGTAGTTTGTGGGAGATAAACACAATTTAAATGAAAATACAAAAATTTAGTGGGAGTTAAAGATTGGATGAAAATATAACGATGATGAAAGGAAGAAAGAAAAACACCAAGGGTGGTGTTATTTTTAAAGGGGGAGGATGTAATATCCCTATAACACGTTATAATTTCGATAACATGAAAATATTATTCAGTTAAATGGTTTTACATGCTCCAAAAATAATTAGCTTTCATTCAGTTAGTGGCATCAAGAATTAGCTATGGAGTTGATAATTCTATAGGAAACTGTTGCCTGGTTGGAATGGTTGTTTCTATATATTTATGTATGGCTCTCAAATTCCATTAATGGAGTTTATAGTTGATCAATTTGGCCATGAATGTTAATGAAAAAATGTTATATGACCAAGAATGTCAAGAAAACAAAGAAAGTCATTAGTCCAATGAACCACAAGATGGTTCCTAGGCAAGGAACATTGAAAATGAAATAAAGGTTGCCCTAAATACCTAACATGGTTTAGAATATTGAAAAAACTTCAATTGATTGGGAACACCTTGCAAAAATGGAAGATAGAAAGAGTGTAATAAAAGTTTCTAGGAAATGGGTATCCCCACACAAGCTCTAAGTTGTTGGATCATAATGGCTGACTGGGTTGGTGGTCTCTTTTGCGTACAATTGATATCAATCCAATATGAAAACCATTATTAAAATCCATTCATGAAAATGTTTCGAGGTATGATTTCCACTCAAAAACTAATGTCAACTCTTTGATGATTTTATTTTCAGAAGATTACATTTGTTCTTGTGCCCAAAGTTAAAATTTAATTAATAATGGAAATAGTATTGGTTAACTTTTACTAAATCAAATGTATATTTTAAGTAATAAAGTATAATATTATCAATTAAAATATTGTTGTAACAAACCCTAGTTGATTTTACATGTAAATAAAATAAGACCAAGGTTATGGGACACGTATCTCAAGATGAATGGTGGGCAAAAAATTATAATGGGAATCACTTGTGCCTTATTAATGGCTAAGGAAATTAGCAAAGGCATTGCCAAAGGAAAAGAGGTGATAAATTTCATTTGATTAGGGAAATAAAGGAAAATAGGAGAAAAGGAAGTTCAAGAGACACAAATATGCATGCTAAGGAAATTAGAGGAAAAATGAAGGAAAATGGAGACAAAGGAAAAAGGAAAGGAAGATACTAGACATCAATGATAAAAAAACCATCAAAGAATCAGTGTCTAGCTTTTAATAGTTTTCAGTTGAGCTCTTGTTCATTCTCTTATACACTCTTGAACACTTCGAGCATTCTTGGAGCATTCTAGCATTCACTTGAACTTGGAGAAAGTAAGGAAAAAACAAGCAAGGAATTGGAGGATGATAGAAAAGAAGGTTGGATCAATAGCTACAGTAGGGATACATTGTAGTTAACAAGTTGCATGTGTGATTTCCTTGTTGGTTTCTAGATGGATGGTACTTGCATGTGGTTCTTTGGTTATTTTTTTGTCATCTGCATGATATTTACTTGGATTGATAGTGGTTTCATCCTTGAATTGTGATTTCCTAGATATCCATGGTGTTGTGCATGCCTTTTGTTATGGATTCCTTGTGGATACATCATAACTACATACACAATGTGTCAAGGGTGTCGTTGGAGAGTAAACCTACTGAAAAAGAGTTCAAGGTTTGCACTCTCTAAGGGATGTCAGTTTGTTTTCGACTTTTTGTCCCCACTTCCATAACTAGAAATTGGAGGTAAGGTCATGCCATAGTGACACTGAGCTCATGTTTACCATGTAGAGATTGTAAAATTTGGTAAATTTGGGAGGAAATGTTACAGGGTGGTACCTTAGCTTACAAGTTCAAACACTTGGTTGGATGGGCTAAATGTGATTGGTATGCATGCATGTTAGCTGCCAATGTGTTTGTTATGCATGCATTGTTATGGTTATGGTTATGAAATCTATGTAAGAATTGATATGCTTGTGATGTTGTATCGTGTTAATCTGGGTTGACCTGTGCAAATGAAATAGCCTCCCCTAAAATACACTAATGTGTGATTTTATTATGTCTTCTATTTGGTTTATCTAACATTGCATGTTTGTAGGAAATAGAAGCTCGGAGATGAAGAGAAAAGTGGTGGACTATAGTTCACATGACTCCCCTTACAGGCCTGATGTGAAATAAGTGGAATGGGAAAGGCTAGTTGGGAAGCAAAGGGAAGAGTAATCTCTTGATATAGTAGATACACTGAGGACTCTGAGGGTAGGGATCAAACGTTGCAAGGTAGACACTGATAGGTTGATTGAGGCATAGGAGGGCTTTCTAGAGTTAAAGAAAAGAAAGTAGAAGTTAATACAATCATCCTTCAGAGTCTTTTAGATTTGTAAAAGTAGGGACAACTGGGGAACAATCATGGATATAAATAGAAGGAGTGAGAAGGGGTACTTTCTAGTTGAGCTAGTGCTCCTACTTTTAATGGGGAAGTTAAGAAATCATAGGATGCAAAAGAATGATTTCTTGGGATGAAGAAGTTATTTAGATTGCATGATTACTCAGAGAACATGAAGGAAAATATTATTATATTTAGTCTCAAGGGAAAAGAAAATATCTGGTCAGAATTTGTGAAGTGTGTCAAAGGTGTCAGGGAAGAGGATCTAAGTTGGAATGAGTTTAAAATAATGTTCATAAAGAAGTACATGTCCCATATATATTATGACAAGAAGGCCAAGGATTTCTATGAGTTAAAGATAGGTTCCATGGTAGATGAAGAGTATACGACCAAGTTTCTAGACTTGTTGAGGTATGTGCCCTAGCTCAAGGATGAGAAGGAAGAGGTCCATAGGCTCATCAGTGGATGAGTAGTAGCATTCAGTGATCAGATTGAGTATGATGAGCCTTGGTCATTGGAGGAAGTCATCGAGAAGTCAAAGCATTGTTATGAGAAGTTTAAGCACAAGTCTAATCCTAAGAAAGATTGGAAGGTAATGAGAAGACTAAAGGAAAATAGCCTCTGAAGCGAGTAAGCCCTCATGATGTAGGTGACAAGGATAATGTGGGACCCCCTAATAAGTTCAATGCAATTGAAAAAGGATATGGATATCAGCCTAAGGGGTAGAAAAATGGCAATGGTAGAAAGCCTTTGAAACGTTCGACTTGTGGTGGAGATAATTGCAGGAGATATTGTCCATCAAACTATGGTGGAAGGCCTCATACTTACAATGCTCAAGAGGCATAGATAGTTCAAGATGTCGGTCAAAGTATTCCTCATATTTATGCAGTGGTGGACTACAAGAAGGTTGATCATCAGGCATATGATGGAAGGGAAAATTTGTGATCAAGTTTTTTATAATTTTATTGATCCTAGATCAAATTATAGTTATATCAATCATATCCTAGTGGATAATTTTTTCTTGAATAAATAAGTTCATGTCAAATCTTGCTCAGTGAAATTGGATATAGGGACCAAGAGAAGAGTTCATCATTGGGTGAGATATTGTGCATTTGAGATGAATAGTATGCCTACCTCAACACATCTAAATGTGTTTCCTTTGGGATCATATAGTATGATTTTGGTCATGGATTGGTTATTCATTCATGAGACTAAAGTGGACTACTATGAAAAATCTATTGAGTTCCTTGATGTTGACAAGGAAAGGAGAATTTTGTAGGGAAAGGCGAAGCATATATCACTGGGAACAGTTACAACTATGCAAACAAAGTGTATTTGTAGGAAGAGATGTATATTGTTTGCAATTCATATTTCTAGTGACAAAGGGAAGGATGTTGAAGCAAATGAAGTCTTGAAAAGGTATCATATTGTGCAATAGTTTTAGGATGTGTTTCTTGCAAAACTTCCAGAGTTTCCTCCTAATAGAGAGGTGGACTTTTCTATTGAGTTGATTCCAAGAGTAGCACCAGCATCTAAGGCACTCTACAAGAAGAGTACTCTAGCGTTGGTGGAATTGAAGTTGTAGCTTAAGGAGATGCTTGATAAAGGATATATAAGGCTAAGTGTGTCGCCTTGGGGTGCACCAATGTTGTTTGTAAGGAAGAAGGATGGTACTTTCAGGTTGTACTGATTACAAGTAGTTGAACAAGGTGACTATCAACAACATGTATCCATTGCAACGGATTGATAATTTATCTAATCAGCTAAACGAAGCAACAATGCTTTCAAAGGTTGATTTGAGATCAGGATATCATGACGTGCACATCAAAGAAGAATATATTTACAAGACAAAATTCCAAGCTATTTATGGACATGATGTGTTTTGGTGGTTCCTTTTTGTCTTACTAATGCTCAAACCACCTTTATGTGTTTGATGAGCAATGTGTTACGTCCTTACCTGGATAAGTTTGTGATACTGCTTATTGATGATATATTGATATAATCCAAGAATGAGGAGGAGCATGCAGAGTACCTCACAAGAATGTTGATATTGTTGAGAGAGCATGATTTGTATGCCAAGCTCAGTAAGTGTAATTTACTTTAGTCTTAGATTTACTTCTTGGGACATGTTGTTTCCAAGGGGGGGTTTGTAGTAGACCTAGAAAAGTTTAAAGCTTTCATGGAGTGGCCAACTCCTAGGAATGTGGATGAGGTCAGATCATTCATGAGACTAGCAGGCTACTACAGGCAGTTCATCAGGAACTTCTCAATGATTGACTCTCTTGCTACATATTTTCAAAGAAGAGGGTTGAATTTTGAATGGACTGAGGAGTGTGTAGCTAGTTTTGAACAATTGAAGAATTTTCTTACAAATGCTCTAGTTTTGAAGATTGCAGATCTCGATAAGAATTTGTGGTTTTCACACATGCTTGCAAGGAAGGATTTGGTGGAGTCCAGATGTAGGAATGGCATGTGGTATACTATGAGTGAAGGAAGTTGAATGATCATGAGAAAAAATATGTGACTCATGATCTTGAGTTGGAAGCTATCATTCATGCATTCAAGATGTGGAGAAATTATCTCCTTGGAAGGAGGTTTATTCTTATGAGAGATCACTATGGGATGAGGTACTTGTTTGACCAACCCAATATGAATTCCAAGAAAGCTAAATGGTTGGTTACCCTCTATGAGTTTGAATTTGAGATTAGGGAAATCAAGGGCAAGGAGAATAAATTTGCAGATGCTCTTAGTAGGAGAGTGTAGGTGAATCATATTTCATCTACCAAGTTTTATGTCACAAATTTATAGGAGAATATGTTGCATGTAGGGAAACCTGATGATGGGTACTAGTAGTTGAATTAGAGATTGTGGAAACAGGGTGAAGGTGATAGGGATGAGGAGTATCACCTCACAAAATATGGCTTGGTTAGATTCAGGAACATGATTTATGTGCCAAGTAGTAGTGAGATCAAGAAGCTTATCTTGAGGTAGTTTCATGTCAAGCCATACTCAATCATCCTGAGATGTCATAAGACTTTGACAGCTGTTAAGAAGTTCTATCATTGGCCAAACTTGAAGAAAAAGGTGGTTGAGTTTGTTGCAACATGCTTGGATTATCAGCAGGTGGAAGTTAAATGCAAGAATCTAGTTGATTTTTTACATCCTAATATGATTCCAAAAAGGAAATTGGAGGTCATTTCCATGGACTTCATCACAGGTTTGTCGAGGACATTAAGACAACATGATTCTATCATGGTTGTGGTCAACACATTTAGCAAGGTAATTCACTTCATTGTAGTGAAGTTTACTAATTCAGATAGTGAGGTAGCTCAAATATTCACTAAGGAGATTGTGATGTTACATGGAGTTTCCAAGAATATCATATCAGACAGAGATACCAAGTTCACTTTCAAATTTTGGAATGAGTTGTTTGCAACCTTGGGGACAAAGTTAGATTTCAGTGCATCTTATCATCCACAAATAGATGGATAGACATAAAGGGTTAACATGATTCTTGAGGATATTTTGAGGAAGTATGTCATGCATCAGTAGAGGAAGTGGGAGGAGTATCTTTCACTAGTAGAGTTTGCATATAATAATGGGTAAGGAATCCTTGAAGATGATTCCATTTGAGACTCTCTATGGGTAGAGTTATAATACTCCTATCAGTTAGAGTGATCTTGTGAGTAGGGTGATGATTAGGTTAGATATCTTGGTTGAGATGGAGCAGGAGATGCATGTTATTAAAAGGAATCTAAAGAGTTATCAAGATCATCATAGACCATTCAGGAGTTTCAGGTTGGGGAGCATGTTTATGTGTGCATCAAGCCTAAGAGGAGCTCCTTGAAGATTGGATCATGTGCCAAGCTGGCACCTCAGTATTGTGGGCCTTTTGATATACTTGAGAGGATTGGACTATAGGCCTACCAACTTGCACTCCCGACAACATGAAAGTCCATGATGTTTTCCATGTTTCAATACTTAAGAGATACGTCTAGAATGTTGATCATGTTATTGATTAGCTTGCATTGCAAGTGGAACCAAAGGGAGAGTTCTAGTTAGAGACATAATGCATATTACAGTGGAAACAACTGATGCTTCAGAATAGAGCAATAGAGCTAGTTAAAGTGTAGTGGAAGCACTTTGGACTTGATAAATCTACATGAGAGATGGTTGATCAGATGCAAGAATTATATACTTATTTATTTGCTTGTTGAAGCAATCAAGTTTTTTATATATATACATGTGTGTGTGTTTCATTGTAAATACTGCATCGAGTTGTGTTATAAAGCTCCAATAAGGGGCATGTTTATCATGTTTTTCATGTTTCTCATAGTTTTTAATAGTCGTATGTTGTAAATATTGCATCAAGCTATGTTATAAATCTCCATGGGCAATATGTTTTGCTAGTCATAAGTGTCATCGAACACCTAGGATGGTGTTCCCCCAAATCAGAGGGGTTTGTAACAGCGCCTGGTTGATTTTCCATGTAAATAAAATAAGACCAATGTTATGGGACACATATTCCAAGATGAATGGTTAGAAAAGCATTATAGTGGGCATCACTTGTAGTTTATTAATGGTTATGGACATTGGCAAAGGAAAAGAGGTAATAAGTGACATTTAATTAAGGAAATGAAGGAGAATAGGAGAATAGGAAGATCAAGAGACACAAGTATGCATGCTAAGGAAATTAGAGGAAAAACTAAGGAAAATGAAGAAAAAGGAAGATACTAGAAATAAATGATAAATAGGCATCAAAGAATAAATTGCTAGCTTTTGGCAGTTTTGAGTTGAACTCTTATTAATTCTCTCATACACTCTTGCACACTTAGAGCATTCTTGGAGCATTCTAGCATTCACTTGGACTCACAAAAAGCAAGAAAAGAACAAGCAAGGAATTGCAGAACAACGAAAAATAAGGTTGGAACAATAGCTACAATAGGGATACTTTACAGGTAATAGTTTTCATGTGTGATTTACATGTTGGTTTATGGATGCATGGTACTTGCATGTGGTTCTTTGGTTATCTTGTTTTCATTGGCATGGGCTTTTCCTAGATTGATAGTGGTTTCAACCTTGCCTTGCCATTTCCTGGATAACCATGGTGTTGTGGATTACCTTGTGTTGGTTTAAGGTTTGGATGTCCTATAGACTTTGGATCCTAGTGAGGTGGTCCCAGGAAATTCCCAATGGTAAAGGGTGGAGATGAGATTTCTCCTAGAACTCTTGACAAATGGGTAGAGAGAGGAAAATTCCTCTAGATGTGGTGAATAAAGTTGGAGGCATCCAAGCTTGTTGGTGTTAGTGATTTTTGGATTAGTTAGGTGAAATCACCATGGTTGAGGGTTGAGGTGGTTTGGCCTCTTGAATCCCTAGTTGGTTTAATTTTCATTTAACCCATATGATACCACATTCATTATTGGAATATGATATGGGGTTTATTGGCTAAAAGATAGATTTGGTTCAACCCAATCTATTGTCGGGTGGTATGTGGAAGTCCCTGAATTGGTTGGCTTTTGTATATGTTAATATATGTTATTTTCCCTATTGTGATTTATGTGCACATGTACTAGTTATTATGTGATCTCATGAATGATTTATAATGGTTTCTATTATGTTTATATGTTGGCTATATGCATGGTTCTATGATGTGCTCCAACTATGGATCTTGTTCATGATTTGAAAAGTGACAGAATGATTGATGTATTCATGGGCTAACAAGTATTGTTTCAACTACCATGAGAGGGTATTGAGCCATCTTGGTGATTTCAGACGAAGTTCTGAGGTTTAGGATCATATATGCATTCATGACCTATAACTTACATGTTTGTCATATGTTTGACAAAATGTTTGTCTTGCATTAGCATGTATTGGTCAATATCGTCCTCAAGCTTTGGTTGGTTAGCACTGTTATCTTTTTTTTTGCTGAATCAAGAGTTGGACCTTCTATTTCATTAATCAGTGAATAATATAAATAAAATACAACATTCCACAAGGATCAGTGGACTAGGGAAAAAACAAACTCCAACTGTTAACGGGCCAAAGGCAAAAGCCCCAACCCTTACAAACCAAACCTCAAAACTCTCAAAAGAAAAACAATGCAAAAGCCAGCTAACAAGAATCAAGAGTCAGACCCGAAGAGAATCAAAGGTAACAATCTATAAGGATTTCTTGTCTGAATAACTCACAAACCCGCAAATATGTAGAACTTACAAAAAAGATGCTACCCGCCAAGAACATTTTGCATCCCGCTAAGAATAAAAAGCAAGAATGTCTCTCGTCGTCATTCTCACTTGCATCTTGAATCACAACCATCGAACCTCCTCGCCCGATCCAACGGCTATGACCAATTTCACAGTGCTTAGAAGCACGATGCTTACCCACATGGACCCACCAACATGCTCGATCAATCGCAACCGTAGATCTGCCTTGCCTAATCCGATGGCTAAGTATCATATCGCACCTGTCTACATCACCGAACAATAGTTATTAATGAGGGAAAAATTCTATCTGACCCCACTACCACATGTACCTCGCTCAATGGAATCACTCCCAATTCGGAAAAACCACTTCCCGCTTGCAAGGCTTGTGACCACTGAAAAACCGCCCGAGACACTGTCTTACGAACAAAGAAAGAAAGCCCATGATCTTGAGGCCACCGAGAGTTCCCAGTTTCTGGCCTCTCGCTGCATCTACTCTACCTGAACTAATGAAAGATGAAGCTCCTGCCATCTTGCCGATCATCCGAAAAACAAAATATCCCAGGCTGCTACCACATGGAGCCTCTATGAAAGTACTACCATAGATTTCCAAAGTCGAGAATGGCCTGCAACCCACTAAAGACCCGACTGTGAACCAACCTCTAATCATAAAGCAACTGAGTCATCTGGACCCCGCCTCCATGACTCTGTTCCAAAACACCATCCTATCTTCATCTGCCTGGTTGTAACAATTCACCCTTAATCTGTTCTGAGGCAGCTCTTGCCAACTCATCGCAACCCTATTTTCTATACAAATCACTCCTTGATTGGCCAAAAGATTCACCAATTTATTGGTCGTTCTTCGCACATGTTTAAAACTAACTGTTTGAAGGCCTTGGAGGTGACTCTGAATCCATTGAAAGACCTAGATTATCCTCCAGTTTCTTGAGGCTTTTTCCAGCTTCATACCCTAGCTGATTCTCTTGACTAAGTTAATGATTAACTTAGAATCAACTTCAACAATCACATTTTGGTGGTTATCCAGTTCCAATAATATAAACATTGCTCCATAGCCATTAATTCTACCATATTGTTGGTGGCTCTTCCTAAATGGAAATAGAAGATGAAAATAATACTTCCATACTCATCCCTTAACACCCCTCCATAACCAGCAGTACCCGGGTTTCCTTTTGAAGCCCCATCAATGTTGTATTTCAAAAAACCCCTGGGGGGATGCTAGAAATATTGCTCAGAATCCATTGTTATTACCTTCCTATCTAGGCCCTAAGGAATAAGTCCCTGAAAACCCAATTGATTGAGGATCCTCAATTCTGCTGCTGAAGGTGGGTTCTAAGGGAGATATCGCACTATAGTGCCAACCGTCTCCTTAAGTTGTTTTAAGATCTACTCATAAAGGTGTTGGGATGGCTTCTTTTCACTCTTGAAGATTCTATTGTTCATTTCTTTCCAAACATTCCAATTAATGAAGCTTGGCATAAGAGCCCAAGCTAAACCAAGAACTTCATATTCTGAAAAGTTTCTTCTCTAGTTGTTTAGGGGGTTAATAATACTACCTTTGTCCCTATCAATCTATTGGAAAATGGTGGCAAAATAATCCCATAACTTGGAGGTGAAAACATAATTGTTGAGAAGGTGCTCCATTGTTTCCTCTTAGGCTTCACAGAGATGGCATCTGGAAGGCCCCAGGACACCCCTCTTCTGAATGTTATCCCAGGTCAAAATTTTCCTATGCTGAACTAGCCACATGAAGAGTTTAATCTTCATCCAGCCATGATGCCTCCATAGGCTTTTCCAAATCCTATCCAGAACATGGGAATCTGGTTCAAGGAGTATGAGTTTAGCCTCCTTAAGATTAAAGGTACCCTCATTATTGTTTCCCCTTCTTAGTTGGTCATGCCCCACTAACACTAAAATCTTCCTTTGTTCTAACACTTTCATTAGTATCTCTGCTTTAGCTTTCAGGGGGTTGTGATCCCTAAAATCAAAGTTCCTCCAGGTTCTCTATTTTCCTATACTGTTGGTTTGGTCCCAAAAATATTTTACCTTAGATAACCCTTTAGTATCTATCTCTTCCTTGAGGTCTCCCAAGTCTTCTTTTAACAGAATAGGTTCTTGTTGCCATCTATCCTCCCAGAATAAAGCTAAGTCTCCCTCTCTAATATCCCAGAAGTTGTTTTCTTGTACTAAGCCCTTGTTCTCCTAGGCCTTATTCCAAATATGTGAGCCCTTAATATTCCCAGACATCCTTATGTGATAGTTATTTTGCCATGATCTAGCATATTTTTCTTTCCAAAGAATAGATCACTGAGCCTCTAGTTCTTTTACCCAACACCACCATAATTTTGCCCCTAAAACCTTGCTTAGAATCTCAGGATCATCCAATCCAAGACCCCCATGGTTTTAGGTTTGCAGATTTTTTTCCCAGGCTACCAAGGCCCATTTCTTCCTTTCTTCCCCCTTGCCCCAAAGAAAATCCCTTTGAATGGTTCTGAATTGTTCCAGGACTCCCTTTAGTGCTGGGAGAGATGATAGTGTGAGGAGTGTGATTGATTGAAGGACAACCTTAGTAAGGCCCAACCTACCAGCCAAGTTTAAAGATCTCATAGTCCATTTCCTGATTTTATCCTGCAACTTATTAATAACCAGCTCCCAGATTCTTTTATGTAAAGGTCTAGGAGTTAGAGGAACTCCCAAATATTTGGATCAAAGGGCTTCCCTTTGAAAGCCCAAAATTCTATAGATGTTCCTTTTAATAGCAATATTAGTGTTAAAGGAAAAAATCATAGATTTGGAGAGATTAACTTCCATACCTGAAGCCATGGAAATGTCACTTAGGATTTGTTTATACTCAAGAGCTTCTTTAACTATGGGGATTCCCTGTAGCATGGTATCATCAAAAAATTGTTGATGAGTCAAGGCCTATCCATTATCAGAAAGTTGGAGACCTTTGATCTTACCAACTTGTTTTGGATGCTTGATAGACCGACCTAGTCCTTCCATCATGAGGATGAAGAGAAAGGGAGAGAGCGAGTCTCCCTGCCTGAGGCCTCTTGAAGGAATAAAAGTCTCCAAGGGAGAACCATTAACCAAAATTGAAAATTTGGAAGAAGTAACTAGGGCCATGACCCATCTAACCTAGTTGTGATCAAACCCAAAAGCAATAAGAAATTTTCTGATGTAGGTCCAATTCATATTATCATAAGCTTTGGCTATGTCCAATTACATGATCATTCTAGCCTTCCTATTGCTAGTCGGAGAGTGCACCACCTCATGTGCTTGAATGATGTTATTGGGAATTTGTCTACCTTCCACATATCCATATTGTTCCACAGAAACTAGGGTAGGAAGAAGAGGTTTGAGTCTATTGGCCACAACCTTGGATATTATCTTGTAAACCACACTGCACAAAGCTATAGGTCTAAAATTTTCAGGATTTTGAGCCAAATCTTATTTAGGGATCAGGGAGATAAAGGAAGTATTCAGTGTCTTCAAAATAGTTCTATTCCTCCTGGAATCTTCAACTACATTCAGAATATCATGTTTGACTATATTCCAGCAAGCTTTAAAGAAATCTACATTGAAACCATCCGGGCCTGGTGCCTTACCATTCTGCATCTCTTTGAGTACCTCACTAACCTCGTCTTCAGTCACTGGCCTGTTAAGGTTGAAATTGTCCTCTCTAGACACCAGCCTAGGTATGTGTATTGTTAAGTCCCTGTTGGGATGTTCTCTGTCAGAACATGTTTCCTTTTGCTATACCTCGAAAGTGTTGAACTGGAACAACTTTTATTTCTTCATGATAATTGAGAACATTACCTCCCTCATCCTTGATCGAAGAAATCCTGTTATGAGCTCTATTCACCATAGTGGATCTATGGAAAAATCTAGTGTTACTTTCTCCTTCTTTTAGCCATTAGACTCTAGGTTTTTGTCTCCAAAATATTTCCTCTTGTTTACATAAATTCTCCCAGTCTTGATGATATTTGGTGACTTGATCACTTCTGACTTTATCAAAGCCATCCATGATAAGGTCTTGGTTGATTTCCTACATTTTACCCTCAACATATTTTCTTGCCTCAAAAATATTGCCATATTCATTCTTGTTCCAATATTTGAGCCTAAGCTTGATATGTTTTAGACCTTTCTGAAGAAGGAACATTCTTGTGCCCTGAATATTCAAATCTTTTGACCACCAGTAGGCAATGTCGCTAATGCAATCTGGGTGGGAAAGCCAGATATTCTCAGATATAAAAGGTCTATTCCTGGGGGTATCAATGCCCTAAACCTCTAGTTGAACCAGCCAGTGATCTGAGCCTCCAAAGGGGAGAACTATTGCTACCATTTCCTTGTCATTGAGCATAAGGTCCTATGAGATTATGAATCTGTCTAATTTTGAGGCCACCTGAGACTCTCCTCCTCTTTTATTATTCCAAGTAAAGATACTATTACTCGTTACAATGTCCACTAGCTTTATATTATCTATAAAAGTTTGAAATGCCAAAGATTCTTTACTTAAAATTCTGGTTCCCCTTTTTTCTTCGAAAGTGATTTGATCATGTTGAAATCACCCCCCAAGATCCATGGTATTCCTGTATGTCTATCTCTGAGATTCTCCAGAGAATCTAGAAACATGAGTTTACCATCCACTCTTTGGGGACCATACACATTCGTAACCAGGTAGGTTTCCTTGTCTCCCACAAGCTGCATGACCACTAATAAAAAATCCCTAGATGCCTCAGCATCTATAATGCCAATTTTTTGGGGGTTCCAAAGAGTAAGTATGCCTCCTGCTGTATTCTCCGCTTTGACTTCCATAAACTAAAATCGATTGAGCCATTTTCTATGAATTTCTTTTATTTTTTGAATGGAACATTTAGTTTCCTGTATGAATATCACATCCGGTGTTGCTTGTTTCATTCTATTACTAATTAATCTTTGTTTTCTTTTACTACCTAGACCCCTAATATTCTAAGACGTGAACTTCATTATCATAGATTTGTAAAGGAGTAGCTGGGTAGGTCTTTCATCTTACCTGAATCTAGCATTAGCTTTCCACATTCCATCAATAGCTCGTTCTGCTTTTTCCTACCTCTTTTATTTCCTGGGTTTCTGGGTGCTAATCCTAGTGTGGTTTTCATAGTTTTCACACCTTCACTGCCCTGCCTTTCCTTGTTTCCTTGCTTCTCTAGCCCTTTGGTATAAGTTTTCCATATAAACAGTTATTGAACTCTATTGAACTCCTCTAGAGGTAACGAGTCTACCCCCTCCCTAGTTCCTTGCTTCAAGAATCATTCCAGATCTAGGTTCTCTTTGTCAAGAATCTCCTGTAGTTCATGGTCCTCCATCTCTATCTCATTCTAGGTCATTTCTTGGTCCATATCCAGTTCTGTATCACTCATCATAGTTTCTTTTTGTTTACTAATATCCTTTGTTTGTTCACCATCTACTTCGTTCTACTCCTCCACTGGACTTCCTCCCTTTGCTTGATCTACTTTTGTGATCACTTCTTCTTCTTCCAACACTTGGAACCTATTTTGGCTGGATTGTTGCCCTTCTGTTTGATGTAGCTTCGGCCCCATTTTGCCTCCTTTTCCTTTATGTACCACTTTGTGAAATCTGTCAGTATCTTTCTTGGTGTTTACTTTACTCACGTTTTATGTTTTACTGAGAGGGCAATCTCTAAATAGATGCCCATGATCATGGCATTTGCGACATCTAAAAGGAATATGTTCATAATCGACTGTTTGTACCCATTCTTCATCAAACACTTCTAAGATTACCTCATCCGGTAGAGCTCCAGAGAGATCCATCTCCACACATATTTTTGCAAAGGAAGTATATTTTCCCCTTCTAGTGGCCTCAGAAGCTTTGACAAAACACCCTAACTAATTTCCTATGGCAGATAAGGATTTTGTTTGCCAGTAATCAAAAGGTAGAGAGTAGATTCTAACCCAAACCAGGATTGAGGTAAAAGTCTCACGCTTTGGGACAAAGTTCATAATCCATGGTCACATATAAAGGCCTACTGCTGCATAAAAGTAGGGCCCTCCTTCAAACACTCTGTCCTTATCTTCAATATTTTTAAAGACCACAGTGAAGAATCCCTTTGACCCAAGATGTAGGTCAATGCTTCCTTTAGGTTTCTAGTGGTATTTAATCCACGTTTGTAAAGCTTTTTCAGTGGGACATAAGCCCATGAACTTACAAATGATTACATATGTCTGCATATGGTCCCTATGCACTTGTAGAGTAGGATCATTTAAAACTACTCTGGGTGTGATAGTAGCTCTGGGTTTACATGGTCCCTTTTGTGCTTTGTCTTTTGTTCCCTGTTCCTTGTCTTCTTCCTCATTTTCTTTAGTGCTATTGTTCTCCCTTGATTTAGTGCCATCTTGATCCTCTTCACTGTTCCTTTTCCTTCCTTCTGAAGGACATCTTTCATGTTCTATTGGTTTTTTACCTCTGTTGGCCACAACCTGCTTGTAGGAGGGAGTGGAGCTCCCCCCTTTGCGTCCTTCCATGGAGAACAACCTTTGCAAAAGCCTGTAACCCTAGCTAATCATCCACGCACTCACCAATCCCTCGTCACAAATTTCCTTCTTAACATTGTTATCATCATTGTGATGAGTCTAGAAATTTACAAGCAACTCTCAATAGTGGTCTAAATTCTGGCCTAAAAAAGTGCCATACATCTTGTGATTGCATGCACAAAACATGAAATTTTGGGTCATAACCACATGCAGGTTGGCTTATGGCTGCAATTAGAGCCTGATAGGCATATGCATAGTGTTTCAAGGCTGTGGTTTGAGAGTGAACCTAGCGAAAAAGAGTTCCATCTCAAGGATTGATCACCTATGGTGGTTGATAGGCTCTTGAGTGATCTGTAGACTCTGAGGAATGTCAGTTTGTTTTCAGTTTTTTGAACCCACTTCCATAACTGGAACTTTGATGTCAGGTCATGTCATAGTGACACTCATGTCATGCTTACCCTATAGATCTTGTGAAAGTAGTAAATGTCGGAGGAGGTATTACAACAAATATTATCACTTGGAATTTTCAAAATCCTTTCTTTCATTATTATATACATTGTGATGCTATAAGAGGAGGAAAGAACAACCTACCAAATATGCTAGGAGAAAGAACAACTAACCATTATGTATGCATGCTAAAGAGAATCTAACCTTTCTATATAGAACTAGTTCTACTAATTCCTTTTATTGAAAAGGAAGTAAGGTAGCAAAACAGAACAAGAAGATGAGTAATGGCATATTCTCACCCTCCTTCATTAGCAAGGTTCCTTAATGAGGGGAAGGAAATTTAGTGGACGACTAAAAGGAGTGAAGTTAAGACGATAGCCAACCATGAAAGGATTAGTTTCTTGAACCCTAAATAAATAAATAAAGAGGCTTACAATTCATTAACATGTAAAATTTCAATAAACTTTCGTAGATTTAATAACAAAAGTAAATAAAGATGGATTTGTATAATGCATTTGAAAGAAATACAAAAGGGATAGCTATATTTTATATTATTTGCATGCGTTATTAGATTTGTGATAACAAGAATAGTTGTTGCTCATGTTGGTAAAAATGGTTTTGTATTGAAAGGAACAAGTGGAATGATACTCGTGGTTTTGAAACAAGAAAAGGATAACTAGGAATTATTGCCATGGTGTTTTGGATTTATACCCATGGTTTTATAGGTCTATTAAATACATTAATAGTATGATTTTCAATAGTAGTTACAATATTGTATGCGATAAAGGAAAAATAGATATGGTTAAGTATCTGACAATGAATTTAAAAATAATAGGGTTAGTTGTGGTTATGACTTTTATTTATGTAACTACAAGAAAGTGCTTTCACGCTAAGAGGTATAATAACTAGTAGAGATTGAATCCTTGAGATAGAGAAATATATATTCTGTTACATTATATTTGGATGAAAAGCCATAATATTTTGGGGTTTCTATAATTTTATATTTCAGGTAATCATGACATTATAATTTTTGTAGACGATAGTGGTTACAGTGATGAAGTCACGAAGTCCTTAGTATATATCCCTTAATATGTAGTCAAATTAATGGTATTTTTTAGTATGCCATGAATGCATGTGATATGGCAGAGGTTCATTGAGTGAAACCCCCATGGAGGTGATGTCCCTCACGAAATATTTTTAATAACAAAAATTTTGTTGGTTTTCCCTTATGCGTTTCTAAGGTCATATCAATGTTCATTTATGTGCTTGACTATTCGGTTATCTTAATGATAATTTCAGCTTGAATAGCTTTGGTAATTTTATCACTCATCATTTTTTTATTAGGCCTTGATTAATTGAATGATGTTAATGATACGAAGTTGCAGCAGAATGCTTTATGTTAACGAGTTTCACAAATGATTATTCCTTTATGCAAATAAATATTCCATTTCTATGGTTACATCATAACGGGATGGTACATACTGGTAAAACATGTAAAATATTTTAATCATGTGTATTTTGTACGAGGTATACCGGTGGATGTTACATAACTATTTTGTTTCTTATTGTGATGTTTGGATACCCGTGTTCTCATAAAATGAGTACTTCCTCTCCACTAAAAAATAATAGTAATATTGTATGTAATCTTCATGAATAAAAATCTTGAACAAAAATAGGGATAATGAGTTTGGTCAATAAGTTCCAACCTAGGACCAATCTATTCATTCAATCTAGGATCATAAAACCCCAGTGGACAACCTATCCTTGTAATTGTTTTTCAATGCTCGATGTTCTACGCTCTTGTCTCTAGCATTTTTCATAACCTAGAAGACCATTTCCAAAATATGAGTAAAATGTTTCATTGAAGATAAGATATCAAAGAGATTAACATTTAAGGATTGTAATTCACCTCTACTAAATTTCTAATGTTAATAACCAGAGCGTAAGGAATTGGTTGCACAACTATCCATTCAACATTCTTGTGGATATTTAATCATACTACTTCCTCATATTGAAGTAAGAGAGTAATGTCAGTCATGTCAGTGTGTGGGATCAGGTAGAAAACAAGATCTGGTCAAGGGTTTGGGAGATAGTAGTTTATCCTCATTTTTCGGTATGGATTTCCAAACATCTTATAATAAAAAAATCAGAATCCAACTCTAACGTATCAATGAATAAACTCAACATCTTTCTAGTAGTGTTATAATTTCACTATTGTATGTATACATGATTTACATGAAAAGGCCCACAATACATTCAGTAGAATAGTAACAAGCCTTGATTGCACTCCACATGTCAAAACTATAAGACCATATATAAACTACTAACAAGATTAACTTAGGTAATATGGTTTCATTATCTAAATTACTAGAGGTAGCATTAAAGATTGTAATCGGTCATCTATGGAAGTAGAGAAAACCAAAATTTTATATCCAAAGCAAACCAAACATTTTCTATATTTCTTGATCTTGAAATGGAGATGTCAAACGATTGTAGAATAGATGATAATGATAGGTATCATACTAAAAATTTCATTCTCATGTTTAGTGTCTGGGAAAATGAACAAACTATTGTCAAGAAATGTTATCTAACAAATTTGTGTTTATAAATTTCATAGGAATAATACATATTTGAAGTGTTAAAGATTCTCCCATGGACCAAAATGGCACCTTTGAGTACCTAAAATTAGCAAGTTTGACTAGACAAAGATTGAAATCTCTATAGATAGAAGGAAACATTATCAAACCCAAAAATTCACTCTAATCTAGCTTTTATTATTCAAACATACTTCTATTTCTCCTCCAAAGGAAGCTGGAAAAACTCCCTTCCAACTCTCCTAATAGCATCAAGTAATGAGTTTGAGATACTGTGATTCACAACCTACAAAACACCCATGAAAATATATAACTTTTTCTTTTACCAAAATTGTCCACAATTACTATATAACAGAAACTGATCAAGCTATAAATGGAAGAAGCACCATTCTCCATGAGCCCAAGCAAATTTTTTAATCCCTTGTCCTAATTATCATGTAACAATCCCCTTCAATTAGCGCACCCATTGCCTTAGATTTCGTCTCAAATCATGAGACTAAGGCTAATGCATCCATAATCATGGACATATGACATTCCATCTTTGCTAGAATGCAAACTTCCTTAGAGTTAGTAGAGTTTATCGATGACATTGGGACAGATGACGTCAAGGATGAAGTAAGGCATCAAATGTTTTGTCCAATCGAGTGTTTAAAAATTATTTTTTTTAAATTATAATAAAAATACTTTATTTATTTGCATAGTTTACATTTGGTTCTGCATAAGTCAAAGCTAAATTAATAGCATTCAAATTGCAAATCGATTGCTAGAGTCTTGCCTAAAAAATAACTAATAATAATAATATATTTTTATGGTCACCGCAAGACATAGCCCGTTGGTTATGAGACAAAAAGCCCACCTCGATACACAGGTATTTGATTGCTAAAGTTTATTAAAATATATATGCATACCGAATTATAGATTTGAACATATCACCTTTTAAAATGTAGCTACTACAATCTTATATATTATGTAATGGAGTAGAAAGAAAAATAATAAAAACAATATTTTTTCATTATTTATAATTTCTTTTTACTTTTCAATTTTTTTAATTTAAATTTAAATTTAGATCTTGTGTTGCACTAACCCATAATAAATATAATTGATTACAAAATCAATGGTCAAAAATGTGGTCTAAAGATAATAGAGATAATAAACATTTATAGATGCGGATAAACTTGGAATTGATTAAAATTATATAAATAAAAACTATAAATTTTTAATCAATTTTTTTTATTGTTTATAGGTCACGTGTATGTTAAAGTGAAAGAGATTGAAGCTCATGGGAATAGCTATGAATTTGTCATCGAGGAAAAGGGAAAAGTAAATGTGGTAAACTTGGAATTGATTACAATTATATAAATATTAACTATCAATTTTATCAATTTTTTTATTGTTTATAGGTCACATCGATATTAAGTTCAAGTGAAGGAGACTAAAGCTCATGGGAATCGCTATGCATTTGTCAACGAGGAAGGTTCCAAGTAAAAGAAATATCATGGTATAATATATTCGTCTGGGACTTGGTAAACTCTCTTCCATGTAATGATTTCTTTTTTATTATTATTATTGTTTATAGGTCAAATCAATATGTTCAAGTGAAAGAGACTAAAGCTCAGGGGAATCCCTATGAGAAGTTTCCGAGGAAAAGAAATATAATGGTATAATATATTCGTTTGGGACTCGGTAAACGTGTCTTCCACGTCACCTCACCTGAGGTGCCTTCAAATTGACGAATTCCTCAATGTATACTATTATTTATTAAATCGTGGAAAATGCGTTGTGTACCATTACTGATGCACTGAAATTTGGAAAAGTCCACACCGCATCCTTCCCACGGCCTCCGCCTGAAAATACGTAGTCCACGCTTATCGGATCGTAATTTTATTGCTTTAAATACCGCTCTTAAAGATATATCTGTCCTTGGAATTTAAAGAAAGGCAGTGACAGAAGAAAACAGACAGTTTTTCTAGTCGAATTGAGCGTAACTGTATTTTAATTATAAAGATGTCTCATCCTCCAGTTATTCGTGTTCCACCTCAAAATTGGACCACTGGCCTCTGTGATTGCGGTGAAGATTGTAGCACCTGTATGTATATATTCCATTCATATATACATATGTTGTCTTATTTTTATATATTTTCATATATACAAGCAAAAAAATGAAACAGGCGGCTGTATTGCATTTCTTTAACGTTATATGTACAGTTAACGAATTACAACAATGTGGTGGCTATTGCAGGTTGTCTCACATGTTGGTGCCCATGCATTGCTTTTGGACAGATGGCCGAGATAATCGACAACGGTTCTACCTGTAAGTAAATCAAATTGTGATTTAATATTTTCTCAATATCAATATCATATCAGCATAGACTCAACTTGCATCTATTATGGGCAACAGAGATATTCTGGATAATTTTATCAATATCATATCAGCATAGACTCAACTTGACTCAACTTGAATCTATTATGCGCAACAGAGATGTTCTGGATAGGTTTTTTTGGCAGAAGTAAAAAAAATTATGGAAAAATTGACGAATGAATGGATTGCCGGCTAAGATATTTTTTTAAACTTTGTCACAATTCATAAATTTAAACATAAGAGATATAATTTCTTCATACGCTTTATAAATCTTTAGTTTTGTTATCCTTGTCACTTAAATTACAAAAAACAGTTTTCGCTTTGTGAACATTGTATGGAAATATTTACAGCATGCTGTGTTAGCGGAGCGGTGTACTATTTGCTGATGCATGTGGCCTGCACACCCTGTTATACCTGTTTCTACCGAAAGAAATTGCGCGCAAAATTCAACTTGGAAGCAGCTCCTTGTGGAGACTGCCTTGTTCATTGTTGTTGTCAGCAATGTGCTTTGTGCCAGGAATACAGACAACTCACAAATAGTGGCTTGGATCCGGCTCTCGGTAATATATGTTTATATATATATTATTACTTGTAAATGGTATTGCAATGTTACGGATGTAGGGCTTGGTCGGATCCGGCTCTGGGTGATATTATAATATATATATTATTATATATATATATATATATATTATATATATATATATATATACTTTCACAAGGTATTGCAATGTTACTGATGTAGGGCTCGTTTGGTTAATGGCGTTGTAGGATGGGCGGTAAATATGGAGAGGATGCGAGCAGCCCAGGGTGGAATGGCCCGGACAGCACCCCCGCCGGTGGATCAATGGATGAGGAGATAGATTAATAACATCCTTACGTCGTGGGCTGTATAATCCTGTTAGGAATGCTTTATAGGTTACACGTTTTATCTCCGTGATAATTTAATTGAGTCTTGGTTCTGGTTTTGTGGATGGAGATGAATTTATAGTTTAGTTTATATTGTTTTATTATTATTATCATCATCTTGGTTATAGTTTAATTGAGGTTTGGTTCTGGTTTTGTGGATGAAGACGAATTTTTAAAGCTTTATAGTGTATTCGTTTTATCTCCGTGATAATTTAATGAGTCTTGGTTCTAGTTTTGTGGATGAAGATTAATTTAAATGGTGGATGAAGATGAATTTATAATTTAAATATTGTTATTATTTTTGCTATAATTTAATTTTGGTTTGGGTTTGATTTTGTTAATAAAGATGAATTTAATCTGTGCATCAAGATGAATTTATAGTTTAGGGTGGTTATTATTATTATTATTATTATGTTAATAGATATGTGAATTTTAAAATTAGGTTTTTAGAATTTAATATCTACTTATAATAATTATATGATTGGATTTCATAGTTTATTTTTCTTTAATATCTTTTCTGCACTTTAAGTCTTGTATGTATTTTGTATTTCATAATGGATTATATGTTTTTTCCTTTCAGATTAAGTAATTAATTTTCAAAAATTGCATAAGTATGCATGGTCCTTTCATAACCATGCTATCCTACACAAAACTTATTTTAAAGATTACAGCTCTCCCATGATAAAGTAGTTGAATTTCCACCATGGTCTAAATCTGGTACAGTGTTAACCAAAATGTATTATGTTTAACTTATATTTTTAATTCTTTTATCATTAATATTAATAATATTTTATTTTTATATTAATATAATAATATAATTTAAATAAAGTTATTAACTAATTAATTCTATCAAATTTTTAATATTAGTTAGATATCTATTGATTGCGCCAAAATGCACTTTGCAGCACAGTATGGGATAGATGTAAGTGTTAAATGTTAGATATGTAAGTGTTAGATGTATATGTGTTAGATATGAGATGTGTGGGAGTTAAAAAATACGTGAATAAATTTTGGGCTCATAAATATACATATGTTATCTAATATTATGTAGCACTTTTACTTCATCAAATTACATATTAAAAAAAAAATGTAGTTAATAATTAATATAAAATTTGACTAAAATAATAAGATTTTACGAAGGGTTTTTGCAACCCATGGTTTGTCTCATTATAGTCCCTTCTTATGGTCAAATTACATTAAATAAAATAAAATTTTAAAATAAAATATAACTATATTATAATAATAGATTTTATACATTGAGGTAAAGATAGTAAATTTATGGATGAGATTTCGGCTCCTGGTTTTCAATAATCATGGTATTTTCTCTATGGTAGAATTATATTAAAAATTAATTTAAAAACAAAATAAAAAATAAAAAATATAACAATAAACATTAATAGTTAATAGTTAACAATTAAAATAAAACTTAGAGAAAATTGTAAATTTATAGATGGAGGTTTTGTTCCATATTTTACGTTTTGCTCAATATTTTATGTTTTTCATGTGGTATTCTTCTTTAAGGGAACCTATTTAAATGTATTACTCGCTAATGTGAGACATTCATTGCAATAAAAATTTTTAGCTAGATCAAAATAAACTCTAATTTCCACCACAAATATCATAACCATGAGCAATTTTTGTATCTAATTTGGCAACGAAAACTACTCAATAAATGCACACTACACAGAATTTATAGCTCTATGTATACATGTCTTCGAGATAAAACTACACTATACAAAGACTTTATAGCTTTATGGATACATGTCTTTGAGATAAAACTTGGGAAAAACCGTTTCTCACTTTGTTACATAGTCTTCAAAGATTAGATTTTTCTAGGTTGTTTTGTATGTTATTCATTTTATTTTATATATTTGGAATTTTATGAAAGTAAATAAAATATGGTACATGGAGTCTTACATTTTGTTTTTATTTTTTGTCTGCATGAAAATTTATTGGAATATGTCTCTTAGATATTTATAACAAATTAGTTTGGATACAATTTTTATTGAGTTTTATTTAGGAGGTGGAATCGAAAATAAAATTAGACGAGAAATAGTTAAAATCTTGGCTCTTGCAAACACAAAGGTATATATTCTTATTGGGTTTATAATGTCTAATAACAAAGCCTTCAAATATAATTGTCTTATACCGAATTTTATATATAAGTCTTATTATATAATTATATATCTAAATATCTTATATAATATATATATAAAATATATATTATATATAATATATATATATAATCAAACCAGTCTTGATTAGTCTTAACTCCAAATTTATTAAGCCTCCAAAGAGATTAAATCTCTCCATATATAAATATTGCCTCAAATTTTATATTGAAAAAGAGATTTACACTGCAATAGACTTAATACCTCTAGATGCTTAATTCTTAATAAATCAATATGAAATAAATATATGTTATTTGTTATAGTCTTAAAATAAATGACAAAATAAATATTATAAATATTTTTTTTGTGTAACCTTAAAATAAAATGATATATCAATTGACCTGCTACTCAGAAGCTTCCTAAACAACGCTCTCTAAGGATGGATAAGGAGACGGTGCATAATACAAGCTTAGAACTTAATTTTTTGCATGTACTAATACGGCCTTCTCTATGAAAATGTATTCGTCGATAAGCTTCATGCCTTTAAGTTTCATAGTAGTTGTTTCGCATTGAATTTCAGTGTTTATTTTTTCATAAGTTTTTTTTGGGATAAATTTGAAATAATAAGATTTTAATCTTTAAGCAAGAAACGCTAAAATTAGTGTTAAACTTCAATTTCAGTACAAAATTCAAATTTTAAAAAAGTTAATTAGAAGTTTCAGTTATAATTTTAAATTTAACCTTAGTATTTTGGAAGATTTTTAAAAATGTTAATTAGAAGTTTGAGTTATAATTTTAAATTTAATATTAGTATTTTGGAAGATAATTTTCCATTATGAAATTTAATATAAATATTTCTAAAGTGTAATATAAATTTTATGTTGTTATTTAACTATTGCCAAAATAAATCAAAATTTTATGTTTTTTGAAAAAAAGTTTTAATGCATTTAAAATATAACTTTGAAATTCATTGATATCTAATCTTATATATTTAAAATCAAATTTAAATTTTTATTATTAATTATATATAATATAAATTATTCAATTTCCGTGGTGTTTTTAGGTTAAGGGTTAAGCCATGTTTTCAATTATACCAATATAGATTTATCTTAGCCCTCGATCAATCAAGCACGATTAATCAAGCATTGAGAGGGATCAAATTTCTCGAGGTGCAAACCTTTTTTTTGAGTGCAAAATTTGAAGAAAGGTTTGCACCTCGAGAGATTTGATCCTTCTCGGCACTTGATAGATCTAGAGTTTTTTTTTTGAGTGCAAAATTTGAAGAAAGGTTTGCACCTCGAGAGATTTGATCCTTCTCGGCACTTGATAGATCTAGAGTTCAGACAGATCTAAGCTAGTTTCAATCATGTGTGGCCTAAGAAAATCTAACGAATATATGATTAATTTTATCAATAATATGTAAATTGATCTAATATTAATATAATCATTTTAAATATGTTAAATATGTCTGAGATTAATCTAGTCATTTTAATTTTAAATTTGTTTAGTTACCTAAATTTGTTGAGATGATAAATATTGTTAATAAATTTAATGATGAAAAGTGATGAAATAAAAATTTTGAATGTAAAGTGACACTGAAATAGTGTTGAATGATATAAAATGTGAATAATAAATCAATTACAATTAGTCTTCATTGTAATTAATCTCAAACTATTTTATTCTACTATTCTTATTGTCACCCTTGTTACTTTAGTCATCTTTTCATATCGATTATATGAAAAATGACAAGATAAATTGTAAACAATTGAAATCTTTAGCTCAAGCTAATGTAATAAAAATCATACCTTGTCTCTCCTGTTGTCCAATATTAGTAGTTTGAATTACTATAACACAAAAATCAATGTACATTGTCAATAATGTTTTGTGCTTACACTAAAATTAATGCACAATGTTAATCCAATCACTTTAAAATTAATGTATCATCACACATCCAATTACATCAAATCATAAATCAACATCGACATTGAAATCAATGCATCTAATGCAAGAAAACAAATAAGATTAGAAAACAACGTTTACATTAAAATCAATGCATCTAATGCAAGCAATCAAATGGGATTAGAAATCAACATTTACACTCAAATCAATGCATCTAGTGCAACTAAGCAAATAGGATTATAAACCAACATTTACATTGAAATCAATACATCTAGTGCAAATAAGAAAATAGGATTATAAGCCAACATCTACAATGAAATCAATGCATCTAGTGCAAGCAATAAAAGGTTATTAGAAATCAACATCTACATTGAAATCAATGCATCTAGTGGAAGCAATCAAATATGATTAGAAAACACTAGCTACACTGAAATAAATGCATTTAGCGCAAGAAATCAAATAGGATTGGAAGTCATCAACATTGAGATCGATGCATCCAGTGAAAACAATCAAATATCATTAGAAATCAACAACTACAGTAAAATAAATGCATCTAATGAAAGAAATCAAATAGTATTAGAAATTAGCATCTACACTGGAATCAATGCATCTAGTGTAAGAAATATTCTTCCCTCTCGCCCCCTCCATCTATATATCCATTTATCTCTCATTGTTTTTCTCTCTATCTAAACCCCCGAAAACACACTCTCTCTCTCTCCATATATATCAATCTCTAAGTCCCCCCCTCCCTCTCTCAATCTCTCCTTTTCCCTCTCTTCACTTTCTATCGATATCTCTATATCC
>APFE030110926.1:0-18734 GCA_000404065.3 Pinus taeda | reverse complement strand
CCGATTCTCATCTTCTCTCCATCCCCACTGGGTAGCGCATGAGCGGTAATGTTGGCCATGCTCGTCCTGGGAGGCATATGCGAACAACTCCCCTTCTGCTCTCCAAGCTATATGGCTTGTTGTGGTGTGGCTCCCTGGGTTGTATTGGTCCCCTCATGCCCCTCTAGATGATACCAGCGACAGGTTTTCTTTCTGTGTGAAAGGTGGGTTGGAAATTAAGTTGTGTTTTCGTGTTCGCCTGAACGATGGCCTTGGGTCGTTTTTAGGGTGGCCGATTTTCATCTTCTCTCCATCCCCACTCGGTAGCGCATGAGCGGTAATGTTGGCCATGCTTGTCCCGGGAGGCATATGTGAACTGTTACACAGTAATTTGTCACTGTTGGTCACCGTCCCTGTTACCCTTGTTTTCGTACATTGGAGGACACATTTCGGGACCTGTGACCAGTGACATAACCTAAAAACACTTGGATTATGTTCCCCTGAGTATGTACTTCATGTTCCCTGAAGACACCTTTTGCAAATTATCCCTAAAAAGTGCCCTTTTTCCATTGGCGCAGGTACACAGTGTCTTACCTGCGCCAATGACTCAGAACCTCAAAAGGGGGCACGCCCATTGGCACTTTGTCCTAGAGAAACACTCGCGCCACCTAAATTTGGTTATGATTTTTGGCCAACGCGCACCCATATGTTTTTTCCTCTCTTATCATGAAGTTCTTTGAGGGAAAAATCCACATGATAGAGATCGAGAGTCATCATTTATCCATGGCAACTATCCTCAGTGGCTTTTCAGGGATAATGCCAATCCACAATGGGCGTCCTGGTACATTGTATCTTCCTCCCTTCTCCATATATAAATGACTGTCCTCATGCATTAAAAAAGCTATTTTTGCTAGATTCTTTGTGAGTGCTGAAGTAATGCTAGAGTGATAGTAAGAATTGTGAAGCATAGGGAGGTTATGCTGCCGGAATCCTGAGAGAGAGAAGGTCTTTTGCAAGGCATATGTAGCTGCTTGCCTAGTCAAAGAATAGGTTCAACGTCAGAACCTTGGTTGTATCTTTCTCTGCTTTTACTCATTAATAGACGACTATCATTATGGTTCCACTCATGTGTCTTTATAATGATGATTGAGTTATATCTTTTCTGGCTGATATATAGTTGCATCTATTGGATTTTATGCTTGTATTTGTGTCGTTCTTTGCATGTGCAGGTGTCCGTTCACGAGGATTGTGGGGATTGTGACCAGCCGGAGCAAAGGAACGGGAGCAACGATTCTTCTACAAGTACTAGCGTTGGAATCCAGGTAGGCCATCATCATCGATCTTTGATTTGCAATTAGGAACCTGCATGTTAGCGTTGATTGATTATTGCTAGACCCATGTTGGGCTAGTGGGATCCCCTCTGTCCGCAGAGGGGATTTACCTGTTCAACAATTTGGCGACTCCACTGGGGAGTTTAGCATGTTGTTTGATTTGTAAAATTTGGACGGAGCCTGAAGTATGGCCAGATAGCCTTCGAAACACTATTTCTTTGCAGTAGTGAAGTAGACCAAAGCCACTTCAGTCAATCTCTGGTTTAGTTTACGGACTAAACAATTTTGAGTTTGTCTTGCATGTTAGTTTTGCTCTTGTTTGCTTGCTTGGATAGCTTTCTGGGTTAAATTTCTTGCTGTTTCTTGCTTCCTGGCCTTCCTAGATACTGTAAACCAAGCTTTGGACTACCTGTTTTGTTTTTTTACTTGGCAAACTTTATTAGCGTGGTTTTTCCTCTGATAGTCGCGCCAGTTGGCGCCTGTTGCTAACTGACAACCCGCGCCAATCCCTTTATAGCGCGAGTTGCAGTCTGACAGTCGTGCCAGACTTGTTAACTTTTTCAGTTAGCTTGTTTGCCAGTCTTCTGAGCTTGGATTTGTATCTTGCTATATCTTTTACAGCTTCTGGAAGTGTGTTCGACCTTTATGTGACTGGTTATTATTTTTTTGTCTTTCAGTTGTTTGCTTATTTCTATCGATTTTATATCTTAGCCCTAGTGGCTTTGCATGTCGAGCCTTTTGTGGGAAATTATGGTTTGATGATCCAGTTAGCTTTTTGGTTGTTTTCCGCACTCATCTAGTGGTTGTGAAAGTTTGGCATTCTATGCTGCAAGTAATTCACTTTTAGCTTGTTTATTTTTTGCTTGACTTCATCTGAACTTAGATCACATGGTTCATTGAAAGTCTTTGTGTTTTCCTTGCTTTGATAGGTCATTTTGACGTTTCAGAATTGGTTCTATATTCCTTTGAGTGAATTGTGTTTGCTTATATTTGTGAATATCTCTTGAGATTTGTTGAGTGCATCATGCTATCCTAAAAGAAAGAAAAAACAAAATATCTTTTGCATTTTATTAATTAGCATTTCTTGTTATTTGTTTCTTTTAAAAAGAAAAAGATTTTTTTTTTTCATTTCTTGTTATTAGCTGTATTAGGATCTTTGTTGATCATTTTGTTTGTGTAAAGATATCAACTCTCCTGTAGATAGAGTTCATTGAATGAAATGATATAATTTTGGCATATAGTTTGCATTTAGGAAGTTTCGAGAGATCACATACGGTAGGAGCAAAAAACTGAAACATAATTGAAGATAAACTGTAAAATGAACTGAATGAACCTAACAACGCATTGGAACATAACGCACATATTCTAGAGGTCTAGGTTAGAGACGTGTTCCGTCATCTTTAAACCTGGTAGCTTACTGTTGAGTGGTTGGGTGATTCCTCCACGGTGAAACGATAGGTGCAAGTATGGATTGTGCTCCCATGTACCATCGCGTATATATTGAGAGACCCCTATAGGCTTGCAACCTTTTATCCATAGGAAGCCGAGTCTGCCGCCTTACAAGCCGTAATGCACTGAACACAACATTCGGGAAGATTGAATGTAGTACGGGAAGTCCTTGGTTTTCATCTGATTGCCAAGGTGTATAAGCAGTTTTACAGATTGTTTGGCAAACCTCTTACCTAGTTCTCCAGATTAGTCACTTTTGATCCTTTTCGAACTCCCTAAAAGAAAAGGTGTAAGTGAGCATTTTGTCACTTCGTTCTCATTAAATATTCGAAGGAGACTAGAGTCATCTTTTCGTCCTTTTCTCGACTCTTAAAAAATGAAAAGGTCAAGTTCAGTGTCTTAAAACTTATTTGGCCACGATCATTATAACCCGGTTAAATTTTGTTTGAGTTAGTCTGAGTAGGGTCTGGTTTCGTTAGATTCCCTATGATTTTGTGAAGTTTCATCCTGACGAAATTACCAATCTCGTCTTCTGAGATCCCGGTTGTGAGTCAAATTCTTCCTATTGTTCCAAGTATACAACCGCTTAGCTCTTGTGCTCTAGGAGACGAGGATTACTAGTTTTATACGAAGCCTATTTGGGAGCCTTCTCAAAATGGTATCCCTTTCTGGGAATACACTTCTCCTCGGAAACCATTTCCTTCTAATATGGAAAACCCATCCCCTACTACGACTGACGAATTCGACGTTCCAGGGGACGAGATTCCCAGCACAATGGAATCTACACATGTTAGTAGAACTGCTACTACCGAAGGACTACCTCTTGGTTATAGAGCATTGCGTGATTTTCTATCATCTCCTTTGCCGACTTCTATTTGGTCACCACCCGTCTTCTCGAATACGGAGCCTTCGACTCCACCACCTCGCGGTACAGCTGTTACCTCAGTGATAACCCCTCCAACAGTATCTGTGGCTTCTTCGACCCCTCCTTTTAGTCGACCTTCGACCTCTTTCTTCCTAGGTTTTGATCCTACATCGAATGTCTCACTTGGAGGGCAATATGATCAGTATCTACCACCTCCTGGGACTAGGACAGGTCAGCTGTCAGTGGGAGATATTTTAGTTCTGTTGTCCATAGACTAGGGTTCCACCTCTTATCACGGTGGTCAAGTGTCGTATGCGCAACCCGAACAACCACATCAGCAAAACCTACAAGGGCAATCCTTCCAAGGAAACCCTTTTGCCTCTAGTGGTCCCTTTTTCACCTCTCATATGCAACCTACTAGTAATCCAGGCCAACCTTCCACTCAGCAAGCTCAACCTGGTATCCAGCAAGGTTCTCATACTGGACAAACTGGTCAATCATTTGTTAACCCAAATCAACCTAACGTCCAGTATACCCAAGTTTCTAGCCAAGCTGCCCAACCAATTAGTCAGCCGACTGTCCAGTATACTCAATCTTCTGGACAAACTAGTCAGCCTCAAACACAGTTGGGCCAATCACTTGCCCAGTCCACTCCGCCATCTGGTATGATAGGACAACCTTCTGCTGCAAAACAACAACCTCAGTATCAGCAGGGAGGTCAACCTCAGTATCAGCAGGTAGGTCAACCTCAGTATCAGCAGGTAGGTCAACCTCAGTATCAGCAGGTAGGCCAAACTCAGTACCAGCAAGGTTATCCTTCTGCTCAGATAGCCCAAGGTTATCCGTCTACAGGCGCTGCTCAACCCGGCACTTGGACCCAAGTAGGATCCCAAAATCCATCTGGTTCTCAAATGCAGGCTGGAGTTCAATCTCAAACATTTTATCAAACTCTGCCTAGGTCTCAAACTCAATCTGGAGTCCCACCACACTACGGTTATCAACAACCTCAAGGGAAACCTTTGTTTGCCCCTTACCAGAATTATCAACAACCATATGCTACTTTTGCAGCATCATTTGGTAATCCATACGCTGGGGGGAAAAACACAAATCCCTACGGTCAGCACACCATGGGGGCAACCACCACCTGGTTGGAACCCGGGTGCTTCATCCTACCAGCAGCCCCAGACGTCTTTCAATCCTCAGTTACCGTTCTTAGCGACTTTAGAATTACCGGATGTATCCAAACTGACTAATGATCCTATTCTTCATAATCCTTATTGGCCTCCGGTTCCCACCAAAATTCCTGGTGACTGTCCAAAATTCGATGGTAAAGCTAATGAAGATCCACAAGCTCATGTCATGACCTATCATCTATGGTGTTCATCTAATTCATGGCTTAATGATTCAATTCGGCTTCGCCTTTTTCAAAGGACTCTCACTGGCTCTGCTGTTAAGTGGTATATTGAGCTCAATCGTAGATCCTTTCAGGATTTCAACTCGTTGGCTATGGCATTCCTCACTCGTTTTCAGTTTCCCATTCATTATGAAACGGGCACGCACCTCCTCACATCCTTACGACAAACAACCACTACGCACATCTCTGATCACATCCATGAATGGAGACGGTGTAGACGTATGATTAAATTTTGGATTCCCGACCAGCTGCTTACGGATTGGTTCACGACTTCATTCGTTCCTCCAATAGCTCGGGACATCGCGATGGGAGCGTGTGTTACTGAAGAGCAAGCTATTGCACGTGCTCAATACCTCGACTTGGTTTATTCTCAGTTAGGTACATTGTATGATTATTTTCCTGATGCCCCTAGACCAGGAACATCCAAAGCCCCACCAACACCTACTGTTGACGGCATTATTGGATCTGTTAGTTCATCCTCTAAGAAAAATTCCGCGCATCCTGGCAAGCAGAAGTCAAATGCTCCAATTGAAACCACTTCTCAGGTTATACCTACTTCTAAACCTACTTCCGAGGTTAATGTCGTTCAGTCCACCACGACAGACAAAGCCTCGAAAGAAAAAAATAAAGGGAAAACGAAAAATAAGTCAGAACAACCTAAACAGGAACCGCCTAAGCCTCCATCTGAGGAGAGTTCCAAACGCAAACCCAAGTATCCTTGTCTTATCTATGATGAGGATCACTATACCAAAGACTGCCCTCAGCGGTCTGAAGTTAGTCGTTTGTTGAAAGGCGCTCCTGGGGTCCCTGCGGTGCTTAAAGAACCCTTTCCCTCACAGCAAACTCAAATGGTCGCTGACCCCTCTCAACCTCCCTCTTCCTTCGGTTCCCAAGTGTTCATGGCGGGAACAATACCTGTTAATATCATTAATCGAACAAAGGATTATCCATCTGCCGGGAAGGAGCCTGAGGTTCCCCCCAGTGCCCCTCCATTCAGTTCAAACACTCTCCATATCGAGAGACCTAGTACTGAAACACCTCTTCGACCCCCTCCAAAAGGAGTACTCCGGAAATCTTCTTACAACCCAAATGCCCGTGCTGCTCAGCACTACAATATCGTTGAGGATTTAGCCCAGACTCCATCAGCTATGTCCACTTTAGAAGTTCTCTAGAGCTGCCCCTCTCAGAGGAAGTCCTTTCTATCCGCTATCGGCGGCATAGACCCGGCTGACTTGGATTTAATTACGTTTGACTTAGACTTCCATACACAGAGACTGCCTCCCCAAATTGCATTCCTTATACAGGTCATTATCGATAAGAAAACTATCCATCGTACAGTCATTGATGAAGGTGCTTCAACTTGCATCATGTCTGTTGCCAGTTGGAAAGCTATTGGATCTCCAACGTTGAGTCAGTCTCCCACCACCTTGGAAGCTTTTGATGGAAGAGCATCCCGTCCTTATGGTATACTCCCATGTTTACCTATCTCTTTGGAAGGGAAAAAGGTCGATATGGAAGTTGAAGTTGTTGATGCTACTCTAACCTACAACCTCCTTCTCGGATGCAGCTGGATCTATGCAATGCAAGCTGTCGCTTCATCTTTCTTTCGTATCATTCGTTTCCCTCACCAAGGGAAGATTATTACAGTCGACCAGCTGTCATTTTTCGCTTCCTCTTCGGAAGGAACTATCCCTTTTGTGGAGCATACCAACAAATCAATTGAGAGTCTAGGTCACGGGATTTTCAAAGATCCCGCCCTTATGGGTGTTTTTCCAGCCCTGCCTCCGAATGTCGCTTCCGTCAATATGATTTTTACTTTTCTTGATCCATGGATCGTTCCTCCCATCGAACAAGTAGATTCTTGGGGCGACCAGATGCCGTTGAGTCCTGCCGAACTCAACTACGTCAAAATCGTAGCTGCATCGACTCCTTCTTCTGAACTTGCTTTTTTGAGCAAGATTTTCCACACGTTCGCTCCATCCTTAGGGCTTGCAAATCAAACTTCTTCGAATCCTTTAAAAGAAACATTTTCTTCTGATGAAGCTATTATTGAGACTATGTCTCTCGAGGAACCTCCTGGGCACGATACCCACCATCGTTCCTCGTTACTCTCTGTCCCTCAGGATATGCCGACTTATATTCAACGGTTTGCTCCTTGTTTGCCATTTTGATTCCTTCAGTCACCTGTTCATGTTTATCAAACCTCTTCTAAAGGTAATATGGCAAACATTACACAAACCCAGCCCATCGACATCTCTATTAAACCAGGGATCATCGAACACATTCATATTGGAGTCACTTGTACTCCAGAGGAGATTCAAATTTATTCGAACCTTTTTCGCGAATTTCGTGATGTTTTTGCTTGGTCCTATGAAGAAATGCCCGGCATTGATCCCAGCATAGTGGTGCATGAAATCATCACATACCCAGGTGCTAAGCTTGTTCGTCAACGTTTACGTCCAGTACACCCCCGAAAGGCTGCAGCGATCAAGGCCGAAGTAGAGAAGCTTCTTAAAGCTGGTTTTATTTATCCTATCCTGCTCACAGATTGGGTTTCTAATATTGTACCTGTCGCTAAGAAACAAGGAACTATCCGCATTTGTGTCGATTATCGTGATATTAATCGGGCCTGTCCTAAAGATAATTTCCCCACACCATTCATTGATCAGATTATTGATGAATGTGCGGGAAGCGAGATGTATTCTTTTATGGAGATGTATTCTTTTATGGACGGTTTTTCTGGTTACAACCAGATCAATATTGCTCCTGCTGATCAACACAAGACCGTTTTCATCTGTCCATGGGGTACTTTTGCCTATAAGAAACACCCTTTCGGTCTCAAAAATGTCGGCGCTATCTTCCAACGTGCAATGTCCTACGCTTTTCATGACATACGACACATTGTACAGCCATACCTGGATGATCTTCCGGCTCATTCAGCCAAGCGTCAGGACCATCCTACTCACCTTCGCGAGATATTTCTTCGCTGTCGACACTACAAAATCAGGCTTAATCCTCACAAGTGTGTCTTCTGCATAGAATCGGGTCGACTTCTCGGATTTTTCGTCTCCCACGAGGGCATCCAACTGGATCCCCTCAAAGTCGAAGCCATAGTCAATCTCCCTCCCCCTGCTACCTTACAACAATTGCAGAGCTTGCAAGGTAAGGCGAATTTTTTACGTCATTTCATTCCAAACTATGCCGAGGTGGCTAAAGGTTTTACACGATTACTTAAAAAGGATGTCCCTTTTCATTGGGATACCATGGCTCAAGAATATTTTGAGCGACTCAAGGGTCTCCTTATTTCTGCTCCATTGCTTCGCCCTCCAAACTATCATCGTGACTACACCCTGTATTTAGTTGCCGCCGGTACCACTATCGGCATGGTTCTTGTTCAAACCGACAACGGTGACACTGAGCATGTTATCTATTATCTCAGTAGGAACCTTTTAGATACGGAAAGTCGATATGCACATGTCGAGAAGTTGGCGTTAGCCGCCGTTTGCGCTATCCAACGTTTCCGTCACTATATTCTGTTGCGCACTACTACGGTGATTTCCGATTGCAACCCCATGACGTATATCTTGTCACACCAGTTGCTTGGGGGCAAGTACTCAAAGTGGATTGTCATCCTCCAAGAGTTTGACTTGGAATTCACTACCGCCAAGTCAAAAAAATCGCTCGTTTTTGCTGAGTTAATTTGCTCTTTGCCATATTCTTCTTCGCCCTCTCATACCGAAGATCAAATTCCGGATGAGACTTTGTTTCTCATCAGCACCCTCGACCCCTGGTACGGTGACATCCTTGTATATTTGCAAACATCCTCCTTTCGCGCGGGCACTTCTAAATACACTCGACGAAGGATTCGTCATCAATCTCAACCATATCGTGTCATTGGGGATACCTTATATCGCCTCGGCGTTGACTCTGTTCTCCGCCGTTGTCTTACTCACGAGGAAGCTGAGTGAGTCTTGAATGACTGCCACTCAGGTGCTTGTGGTGGTCACATGTCCGGATATGCAACTGCCCAAAAAATCCTCCGTGCTGGTTACTTTTGGCCCTCTATCTCTAAAGATTGCATTCTTGCGGTCCGTTCCTGTCATGAGTGCCAGATATTCCAGTGGAAGATGCAAGCCCCCCCTGCTCCTTTACACCCTGTTGTTACCGTTGGCCCTTTTGCAAAATGGGGCATTGATTACGTGACCTGTAACCCTCGCTCGGTCGGGGGGCATGGGTTTATCATCGTTGCCGTCGATTACTTTACTAAATGGGCCGAGGCGATGCCTACACTGGCTGAAGACGGTCACACAACGACGCAATTTTTATTCAACCACATTATTTCGCGATTCGGCGTCCCCCAAGCCATCGTCGCTGATCACGGAAAGAATTTCCGAAATCATATGATGACGAAAATAACAACCCAGCTAGACTTAAAGCACGATAGTTCTACTCAGTACTACCCTCAGTCCAATGGCCAAGTTCAAGCGATCAATAATATTTTGGTTACAATGCTTCAGCGTACCGTTGGCATGCACAAGTCTAACTGGCTTTTGATGTTGTTCCCTGCTTTGTGGGCTTACCGAACCTCCCTGAAGGATGCCACTGGTTTCACTCCATTTCAACTAGTCTATGGACTAGAGGCTACCCTTCCAATCGAGTGTGAAATCCCTTCGTTAAAATTAGTTGTCGAGCTACTTCCCAACACCACCCCACTAGAAGAACATCTCCTTTATCTGGAACGGCTAGATGAGACTCGTCGCCTAGCCAATTTGGCCATTGAAACACAGAAGAAGCGAGTCAAATCTCGTTTTGACCAGACTGTACATCCACGTTCTTTTAATGAGGGAGACTTAGTTCTGCTATACAATCAGGCAAACGATAATCTAGGACCAGGAAAGCTCGAATCTATGTGGCTAGGCCCTTACATTGTCAAGAAAGTTTTGCAAAAAGGGGCCTATGAGTTAATTTATTATGAAGGGAACCCTCTCGCACAGCCCCGAAACGGGCTGTATTTGAAAAAGTACTATGCGTGATGCTAGTACACTTCATTTTGTATATACATGTACTCTAGCAAGTGTGTTGTGTATGTGTGTCAAAATTTTAATAGGCTTGATTGTCGCTTATTGTGTCTTCGCTTCTTGTGCAGATGTCTAATACGCCTTATATTGGTTTCGTTGATGGTGCCTATCGCAGTACTCATAACTTGTCCTCTGCGGCATGGGTGATCTATGATCCTCATGGTGAGCTGATAGATCTTCAAGCTGTCTGTTTGGGTCGTACCACGAATAATGTCGCCGAATATTGTGCCGTAATCGAACTCCTCACTGAAGCAATTAATCTTGGCATTTAGGCATTGGTGGTAAACCTGGATTCTCAACTTGTCATCCTCCAGCTCAATAGGCGTTATTCCATCAGAGACCATCATATTCTAAGGTTGTATTTACGTGTAAGATTGTTAGAGAGGAATTTTGAGTTCATTACATATCAACATATTCCACGACAATTAAACACATTATCTGATGCATTGTCCAATCATGTATTAGATAGACATTTACGAAATTTGTAAATAAAACATTATACAAGCAAGCACATGAAAACACAATAATAAACATAAACATATGTATATATATATGTGTGTGTGAGTCAAAATGTTCACGCCCCGCGCGTTACATAATCCAAAAAAAATAATACATGTCCAAAGCCCATACAGCTGCTGACAGCGTGTTCCTCAAAAATATGCAAAAAGAAACCTAGGCGTCTGATCACGGTGATGCTCATGATAGCATGTCACCGCTCGCACCAAACGTCTCAACAGACGATGGACACGAGTAGATACTCCCACCGTGTGCCTCTGGTACACTCTAGGCATGTCCACCAATCTGTCGTAATCTGGAATACCTCGAGTAAGTACCTCAAGGTTCTATACTAAATCGTCCTCACCCTCTACCTGAGGGTCCGCTGCAGGTTGTGCTCTCCGCACGTTATGAGGCAAGTCAGCTGGTCGCTCTGCACCAACATCTGTATACATATATAGATGCTATAAGAGATAGGCATGTATTAACAAAAAAACTTAAATACATAAAAACGTTAAAAAACAAAGAATTCTTACCCAGCTCCTCATCCCAGTCCTCTCCGGCAGGTAGAGGGAGATCGGGATCTCCAGTGAAATCCGTGCCCGCATAGGGCCAGTCCTCAATGACAATCATCTGGTGACAGAGCCAGATGAAGAACTCGGGCTTCCAGGACATCTGCTGGCCCCCTCCTCCTCTGGGCATGAGTTCTGCCCATCGATGCAACCTCGGTTCCTGCAACACTGGGCCTGCCACTATTTCCCCCTATACCCAGAAGATCGACAATCGCTCCAGGAAAAAAGTCACCACGATCGATCCATATATAAATTGTTTGTTTCCATCACGCTTACACTTGGTAAGCTGCCGTTTAATGTTGGTTGTCACCGCCGTGGCCCAATCAAACAGCGTAGGCTGGAGACACTCAGTGGCCAGCAGCAAATGATTTTTGCTGGCCTCATGGGGTGCCTGTATCCCAGCTGTCCGGGTAATGGTGAATAAAATAACTCGTAGTACCAGGTCGGGCACCGTGTTGATATCTACCTTCCTGCTGTTTGCTCCAAACCGTGCCCCAGGACATACTCGTTCCATCACCTCCTCTATCTTCTCTCCAGAAGGCTGACTACCAGTCAAGATAGGCTGTGCACCTCGCCGCGATAACCCAGTGATGAAGTAGACATCGGAAACATCCAACTCCAATGCATGGTCTTTCAGGCGAAATACCTGATCCTCTATATCCCAAGCATCCACTATGAAGCGCAGTAGCTCAGGTTGTGCACGTAGGTACAAGGTGTGGAAGAATTTCTTCAAGCCACAGTCTCTCAGAGCATTCATATAGTCATCATCCTCCAATGCCATGGCATTCACTTCATTATGCTCTCGTTCTTTCCATTCTAGAACCATTTTTGACAAAACCCTGCAACCAAAGGTAAAATTTCAATTATTAGATCATTGATGAAACCTAAATTGGAAATAATTTGCAAATTCAACGGTCAAATGTGTGGCAAAATGAGATCACGTGGTTGGCGCGACTGTTCCTAAAACATTCGCACCAATGGCGCAACCCCTTTAGGGAAAAATCACCATTGGCGCGGTCCCGTGCAGGAAACCCGCGCCAATGGCGCAACCCTAAAAATTTGCAAATCCCCTTGCAGGGGGATGGATTATGGATCAAGATCTTAAAAAATGGAATGAAAACAGAGCTAGGGATGAGGCCTCTTACCTGTTGCAGACGGCGGCTCGAATGGTCTCCTGGATTGATCGCAATCAGCAATTGAAATTTGCACCAAAAACCCTCCAATAGTGAACTCACAAGGTAAAAAGTGAAAAGTAAATTTGTTTTTTACCATTTTACTATTTATAGCATTATTTTGACCTAAAAATACATTAGAAATGATATTTTTGAGTATTTTTGGGATATTTTCATGTCTAAGTGGGTTTTACGCTGTTTTTGTATGATGATAGGGCTTGGTGCAACTCAACGCAACCAAACGAGCTTCTTTTCAACTTTTTCAAGTTCGGTAAAACATGAAAAAAGGTTACTTTACGGTCTGCTTTCAGCTCTTTTCCTGACCTTTTAAAGAGGAAAAGATTGCTGAGTTATTCCTCTTGGCTCGTTAAACGTTACTAAGTGGCGGTCGTTTTAAGTTCTTTTGTTGACCGTTAAAACATAAAAGATTACCGGGTTTTGTCGTTTCAAACTCGTTAATGGTTATGAAACGACGTGGTTTTGATTGCTTTTCTACTTTTTCAGATCGAAATCACTATTTATGAAAAGTACTCCTCGATCGTAATGGTTGGGTGGTTCTTTCAGGCATTATTTTATACTTTTTCGGGCCCGAGAGACACAACTTTATGAAAAAGGACACCCCTGGAGTTTCCTTTTCTGTTGTCTTTTCAAACTCTCTAAACATGAAAAGACGTCGAGTTATTCCTTTATCAGACTCGTTAAAACCTGATGACATCGGATCTTGTTGAAATGACACACCACAAGCATATGCTATCCCCATCAAGCTTGTTAAAAATAATTGGGGTACTCGCTAGAAATGGTGGGGGAAAAAAAGAAAATTTTGGGAACCATAATTATTGTCGTGTCGGTAGTATGTCACTCTTGAACATGGCACTTCTCTACTTTCGTGTCGGGGTGGGGATATCGCATCTCATTTTTCACTTACCTCCATGGGTTTGGGTAATCCTATTTGACCTCTCATCTGCTCATTGCCTCGTCATCATGACTTCTGATCCATCGATGTCAAATACTGCCAACTCCACTGTCGTGCCGCCGATATGTTCAAGAGAAGTTGACCTCTGAAAGAAACAACCTCCTTTTGATAGTTCATATAATCTTAATTCACAACATTGTCTCTTCCCGTCTCGTGTCGATGATGTGGGAAACATTATGGCCCACCTTCGACGAAGATCACTTCCTGTCGACTTCAGCTCATTATCCAGGAAAGTGACCTAGAGACTCCCTTCCGGTACCTTGGAGCCTGCATGCCTCAATGGCAGGTTCTTCGTGTTCGACGTGAGGTTTTTATCATTGGCCTCCGATCGGATGACTCTACGGGTGTTCGACACCGGCTCACTAATTCACACGTCGTAGATTGTACCTATAGTACCTTGAGGGCCATTGCCATTACTGGTGGTACCTCTCGTGTCTGTTAATAGCTTTCATCATTGGCTGGTAATCAGACGATGTTCATGCATGTTCGACTTCAGCTCACATGTTCACATGCTTGAACTTGTACTTATGTTCAGGTCGAGATGGAGCGCAAGACCCTGGATTGTGTCTGTTGTAATCCAGGCGTGATTTTTGATACATGACTCATTCACTGGATGGCTGCGACCATACCTGAGTCAATTCATTGATCCTAACCAGATGGCTGCGATCAATTCATTGATCCATACTACGGATCTAGATGTACTCTCTTATGGATGACTGCGACCATGCCACGTACATCATGTATTTGAACTATCAAATTGTATCTCTCAATGCAGATTCTCGGCGGCAGCTATATATGTTCTTGTAAAGCATTTCACCCCTCTCTCTCTCTCGGGCCTCATGCTTTAGGGGGCATCTGTTACATAATAATTTGTCACCGTTGGTCACCGTCCCTGTTACCCTTGTTTTCGTACATTGGAGGACACATTTCGGGACCTGTGACCAGTGACATAACCTAAAAACACTTGCATTATGTTCCCCTGAGTATGTACTTCATGTTCCCTGAAGACACCTTTTGCAAATTATCCCTAAAAAGTGCCCTTTTTTCCATTGGCGCAGGTACACAGTGTCTTACCCGTGCCAATGACTCAGATCCTCAAAAGGGGGCGCGCCCATTGGCGCTCTGTCCTAGAGCAACACTCACGCCACCTAAATTTGGTTATGATTTTTGGCCAATGCGCACCCATATGTTTTTTCCTCTCTTATCATGAAGTTCTTTGAGGGAAAAATCCACATGATAGAGGTCGAGAGTCATCATTTATCCATGACAACTATCCTCAGTGGCTTTTCAGGGATAATGCCAATCCACAATGGGCGTCCTGGTACATTTTATCTTCCTCCCTTCTCCATCTATAAATGAATGTCCTCATGCATTAAACAAGCTAGTTTTGCTAGAGTCTTTGCGAGTGCTGAAGTAATGCTAGAGTGATAGTAAGAATTGTGAAGCATAGGGAGGTTATGCTACCGGAATCCTGAGAGAGAGAAGGTTTTTTGCAAGGAATATGTAGTTGCTTGCCCAATCAGAGAATAGGTTCAACGTCAGAACCTTGGTTGTATCTTTCTCTGCTTTTACTCATTAATAGACGACTATCATTATGGTTCCACTCATGTGTCTTTATAATGATGATTGAGTTATATCTTTTCTGACTGATATATAGTTGCATCTATTGGATTTTATGCTTGTATTTGTTTCGTTCTTTGCATGTGCAGGTGTCCGTTCACGAGGATCGTGGGGATTGTGACCAGCTGGAGCAAAGGAACGGGAGCAACGATTCTTCTACAAGTACTAGCGTTGGAATCTAGGTAGGCCATCATCATCGATCTTTGATTTGCAATTAGGAACCTGCGTGTTAGCGTTGAGTGATTGTTGCTAGACCCATGTTGGGCTAGTGGGATCGCCTCTGTCCGTAGAGGGGATTTACCTGTTCAACATGAACAATTCCCCTTCTTCTCTCCAAGTTCTCGGGGTCGTTGTGGTGTGGCTCTCGGGCTCCTCTTGGTCCCCTAGCGCCCCTCCAGATGATACCAGCGACAGGTTTTCTTTCCGTGTGAAAGGTGGGTTGGCAATCGAGTTGCGTTTTTGGGTTTGCCTGAACGATGGCCTTGGGTCGTTTGTAGGGTGGCCGATTTTCATCTTCTCTCCATCCCCAGTCGGTAGTGCATGAGTGGTAATGTTGGCCATGCTCATCCCGGGAGGCATATGTGAAAAATTCCCCTTCTTCTCTCCAAGTTCTTGGAGCAGTATGGGTTGTTGTGGTGTGGCTCCCAGGCTCATCGCGGTCCCCTCGTGCCCCTCCAGATGATACCAGCGACAGGTTTTCTTTCCGTGTGAAAGGTGGGTTGGCAATCAAGTTGTGTTTCCGGGTTCGCCTGAACGATGGCCTTGGGTCGTTTTTAGGGTGGCCGATTTTCATCTTCTCTCCATCCCCACTCGGTAGCGTATGAGAGGTAATGTTGGCCATGCTCATTCTGGGAGGCATACATGAACAACTCCCCTTCTACTCTCTAAGTTTTTGGAGCTGTATGGGTTGTTGTGGTGTGGCTCCCTAGCTTATCTTGGTCCCCTTGTGCCCCTTCAGATGATACCATCGACAGGTTTTATTTCCGTGTGAAAGGTGGGTTGGCAATCGAGTTGTGTTTTCGGGTTTGCCTGAATGATGGCCTTGGGTCGTTTGTAGGGTGGTCGATTTTCATCTTCTCTCCATCCCCAGTCGGTAGCACATGAGCGGTAGTGTGGGCCATGCTCATTCCCGTCCCTCTTGCCCATCCCAACGATAAGAATGGTGAAAGTTTACTTGGCGCTCCGTTGAGCCTTTGTTGTTGTGGTCCCAGATGGGAGCCCCAAAACTCTGTCGTGCTTGTGTCGCTGCTGTGCCCCTCGGTTGCTGTGAATAGAAAATTTGATTGCGCTGGGTAGCCATGTGTGGCTCCATTGAAATTGGCTCCTCGTTATATTGTTCTCCTCCTCCCTATTTGGTGCGGAGGGTTTTGCTTTTCGTGTGAAAGGTGGGTGGTAATTGAGTTGGTTTTTTGGGTTTTCCTCAAGAATGGACTTGGGTCATTTGTAGGGCGGTCGATTTTCATCTTCTCTCCATGCCCACTCAGTAGCGCATGAGTGGTAATGTTGGCCATGCTTGTCCCTAGAGGCATATGTGAACAATTCCCTGATTGCTCCAAGTTCTCGGAGTTGTATGGGTTGTTGTGGTGTGGCTACTTGTGATAGCTGGCCTCTTCATTGTTCGGTTGTTTATGGCGCTGGTTTCTTGTGCTTGTACTCTTTCTGTGTTGGCATTGTTGGTTGAGAAGCATACATTTAAGAGGGCCGTGGAAGTTTTTTGGTTGTAAACCACCTACCCTCCCTCTTGCTTGCTTTTTCTGTCGGGTGATGTGAGGCGCTGTTCTCCTTTTTGTAAATTCAAGGGTTGGCATTCCTTTCAAAGTGCACATCGTTTGTGGTTGCTCTGGCTTTGAGGTTTTGATAGATGTGTTGGCCCATATGTTTGATCGTGGGGTCGGATTTTTCCTTGCGTCCTGCTTGCGTGGCAGGGTTTTGTGGTTGGAAATGTTAAGTCACAACGTTTATGGGCATTTTGTTGTTTCAATTGTGTATGCGCTCATGGTCCAATGGGGAGGAGGCTTGCTACGTTGATGGTGAGGCCTATCTAGAAGAAGGATTTCGAGGTGGAATGCTTCGACCTCCCTCCTTTGTGTGGAGGTGGTTGTAGGGGAAAATTATTCATCGTTCAGTCGGTAAAGCTGTGGGAAATCTCCTAGGTTTCCTATACGTAGGATGCGTGAGGTGTGGAGCTGCCCGATCCGTCCTCCTGTTTGGATATGTTCTTTATTGTGTAGTGAGCCTCTTGGTTTTCATTTATTTCCTTCCTTTGCCTTCGCATCGTGGTTGCCACAGGCAGTCAATTGATCGAGGTCCACCATTGCTGCTATCCGGGTGGACTCCTGGGTGCCTCGGTGCGCGGCGGGGAGGGTCGGGGGGCATTTCTAAGAGAGGTTGTGGGCTCGGTTGGTCTTGTTTTGTTTCCTTCCGTTTCCTTTGCATTGAGGCTGCCGTAGGTGATCATGCGATCGAGGTCCATCATTGCTGCTATCCGGGTGGACTCCTAGGTGGCCTCCGTGCAGGGAGGGGAGGGGAGGGTTGGGGGCATGTGTTGTTTCAATTGTGTATGCGCTCATGGTCCAATGGGGAGGAGGCTTGCTACGTCGATGGTGGGGGCTATCTGGAAGCAGGATTTCGAGGTGGAACGCTTTGACCTCCCTCCTTTGCGTGGAGGTGGCCGTAGGGGAAAATTATTCATCGTCCAGTTGGTAAAGCTGTGGGAAATCCCCTAGGTTGCCTGTACGTAGGGTGCGTGGGGTGTGGGGCTGCCCGATCCCTCCTCTTGTTCGGATATGTTCTTGTATTGTGTAGTGAGCCTCTTGATTTGCATTTATTTCCTTCCTTTTCCTTCGCATCGTGGTTGCCACAGGCGGTCAAGTGATCGAGGTCCACCGTTGCTGCTGTCTGGGTGGACTCCTAGGTGCCCTCGGTTCACGGCATGGCCGTAGGGGAAAGTTATTCATCGTCCTGTCGGTAAAGCTGTTGGAAATCCCCTAGGTTGCCTTTGCGTAGGGTGTGTGGGGTGCGGATCTACCCGATCCCTCCTCTTGTTTGGATATGTTCTTGTATTGTGTAGCGAGCCTCCAGATTTGCATTTATTTCCTTCCTTTGCCTTCGCATCGTGGTTTCCGCAAGCGGTCGAGTGATCGAGGTCCACCATTGCTGCTGTCCAGGTGGACTCCTAGGTGGCCTCGGTGCGTGGCATGGAGGGTCAAGGGGCATTTCTAAGAGAGGTTGTGGGCTCGGTTGGCCTTGTTTTTTTATTTCCTTCTGTTTCCTTTGCATTGAGGCTACTGCAGGCGATCATGCGATCGGGGTCCACTGTTGCTGCTGTACGGGTGGACTCCTAGGTGGCCTCTATGCTGGGAGGGGAGGGTTGGGGGGCATTTGTTGTTCTGGTTTTGTATGCGTTCGTGGTCTAATGGGGAGGAGGCTTGCTACGTCGATGGTGGGGGCTATCTGGAAGGAGGATTTTGAGGTGGAACACTTCAACCTCCCTCCTCTGCATGGAGGTCGCCGTAGGGGAAAGTTATTCATCGTCCGGTCGGTAAAGCTGTTGGAAATCCCTTAGGTTGCCTTTACGTGGGGTGCGTGGGGTGCGGAGCTGCCCGACCCCTCCTCTTGTTTTGATATGTTCTTGTATTGTGTAGCGAGCCTCCAGATTTGCATTTATTTCCTTCCTTTGCCTTCGCATCGTGGTTGCCGCAGGCGATCGAGTGATCGAGGTCCACCATTGCTGCTGTCTGGGTGGACTCCTAGGTGGCCTCGGTGCGTGGCCTGGAGGGTCAGGGG
>APFE030110919.1:8634-93178 GCA_000404065.3 Pinus taeda | reverse complement strand
TTGTCACAAAACCTGTACTAAGGACTGCTACTTAGTAAGCTCTCATGCAACTGTTTCAAACCAGGCTTTTAGCTAGGGATTAGCCTCCCTAACCTGAGAGGGCTCTCTCAAAACAAGCTATTGATTTATCCTTAAGCACAAAGAGGGCTAACTCTTGAAATGAAAATTTATTAAACTTGCTGGTTGGACAGACAGCATAACCTTTCTTCCATTGGGCTCATGGAGTCAAACATCTTATCAGTAAACTATTCACTGTTCATTCATAGAAGCCAAGGCATGTAACGTTTAAACATTCAAGACATTCATCAAATAACCATCAGCTGATAAGTACACACAGGAAGTCTGAGCATCAATGATGAATTCAGAGTGATTGTGTACCTAAGGAGCTGTAAAACATGAAGGACAAGAACCTCAACTTACAAGTATGCACAGGAAGTCTGAGCATCAATGATGAATTCAGAGTGATTGCATACTCATAAAGCTGCAAAACTTACATTTGGTAAGACAAAACCACCAACATCTTGAGCATTTTAACACATAATGAATCTTGGGAAGAATAAAACAATCCATCTATTACTGTAAAAAGCTTTATACATAAACCAATAAAAACTCCTGTCTTTTGCCTAAGTATCCAACCCTTGATACATCCGAGTTCTTGCTATATATAGGAAATAAACCTAAGCTATCTCTATCTTGAGTCTCCTCAACAAGCATGAAGGGAGAACTCGATGATCTATCATTAATGAACCTTATCTATTTCTAAACCAACTCATTAATTACAAAAGTGCTGAGCTATGATTACATAAAGTCCTAATCAAACTAAAACACTAATTCCTTTCTCCTCGTAATATAATTCTTCTTGGATGCTGGACAGCTGTATGATTTCTGTTATGGCTAAGATATGTTAAGCGAACATTCACCGAGCAAGCTGGTCTCGGATGCTAGCTGTATAGACAGCTAATTAATTGATAAAAATGATCACCCTATATCCACGGTCCCCTGTCTTCCATTCCTCTTCACATTTAAAAATCACACTCCAAGTTCTTTAAACCTTCAATTAACAACGCATAATCACCATACCTTTCAAACGAGCAAGAAACCTTATGAGCTGAACAGGTGTCTACAGTTGCTTGTTGGCCCTTAATATAATATGTTTTCCGTCATCCTGAAATATAGGAAACTGTTCCTGTTTGTCAGTCTTTGATTTGCCTCACCATATTCGAATCTAAAAGAGCTTGCCTTTTATCCTTAATTGACCAAAATAGAGCGGACTGCCACATATTGGATGTGCTGTAGGTTATATTGATAGATAGGTGTCTCCCTTTCAAGTTTCTCAGTTATCTTACCAGCATAGCTGCTTTGTGTTTAAAACCATCACCTACAGCAGTTTCGTAGCGCACTACGAAACTGCTGTGTGAATTAAAAACACAGTCTTCCACTTTCTGAAAATTGTCCCACCTTGAACTGTACTTGAAACATCTATCAGAGGCATTGCCAAAAACTTGAATTTCCTCTTCTAAGGCCACAAATTTTCATATTCTCATTTGGATTGTCTGCATTATGATTTTATGAATTTATAATATATGAAAAGCCCAGGCATTAATAATGGCCAGCTTTCAGACTACCAGAAATACAGTATCCCTTTATAGATTCTATAAATCACTTAAAATTCATTCAAAAGAAAGGGTCACGAACTGCTATTCCTGTAGCCTGTTTCATTTTCATATATCTGTGGAGGCAAATCATCTTACTGTGTTCGGTACTCTCTCCATAGTCCATCCCGACAATAAAAAAGGCATAGCCATCCATGTGATAACTTCGCACAGTTGTATCATTATTCTGTAGAATGATTTCCATGAATCCTTTATAGGTGCCATTAATTATTGTCGCATCAAGCTTTGGTGTCCTGTTCATCTGTCTCTCTGAGAAATCAAGTTTGAAGACTCCATTTAGATTAAAATGATCAGCAAGCTTGAGTGGAGTTGCAGGAGCTTGGTAGGAGATCCCATTCAAAGTGCAACGCCGTTTCCCATTGACCAATTCTGGTGGCTTGTTTTTTTTTAACATAAAAACCTGAGTGACATTGATAGATCCATATTTGAAAGACCCCTGTGGATTAGGCCTTTAGAATTGGAATAATGCAATATTGCCACACCCGTGACATTGGACCAAATAGTTGTATTAACAAAACGAGCACTTGCCACCATGTAATAATCACTGCTTGCATTCTGGTCCATCGTCACCAGGAATGAGTAAGACTGACCAACATGAATATCCGAGTTTGTGTCCAAAGGGTACAGGAATCACTGGACGATTGTTCACAATAACTCCATCAAACCCTCCTGCTGATCTTGGCTTTGAATTTACTATAAGAACCACTGCTCGCCCTGCTCACGAATTTTGATTTCGAGTAGCTCTGTTTTGAATTAATTCAAAACTGCTCTACTAAATTCTCAACAAAGACTAGTAACTCCGCGGATGGCCAAAAGAGATACCAAGATCTGAACACGTTGTTGAAACCGACAACTCATTTATACATCCTCTCTGAAACGCAATCCTAGATATAAAGGATCTCCACGGAGCTTCTCATTATTTGTTCCACAATCAATCATCACAGGAAGCACCCTTCGAGGATTTATGCCTGCAGCAGAAATGTACAAGTCTAACTTTCCAATGGGAAAACCAATACCCTCTACTCCAAGATCTCCAAGACCCAGTATTCACTTCAGTAAGCTTGGAACCTTCTGCTAAACCTTGAGAGCCTAGTTCTTCAACTTTTCTTGCATTTTCCAAGGCAGATTCTGTACCACCTAAAAGTCTTGCTATTGCTTTTCTGGCAGCGTTTAAGACTCCTATTCTTGCACTCCCTGCACCAGAAACAACAATCTTTTGCTTTGCAAAGTCTGATATTGGTCGGCATTGTGCTCTTACCACACCTAGGAGACCTGCAACAGCAACTCCTGCAGTTCCCTGAACATCATCATTAAACATTCTGTATTGATTTCGATACCGTTGTAGCAATTTGAAAGCCCACTTGCTTTGGAAGTCCTCAAACTGCACTATGACTTTTGGCCATCGTGCAAAAACTGCTTCCATGAATTCATCAATAACTGATACATATTCTTCTCCGTCAAGTCTAGGGATTCAAAACCCGAGACTATAAATACACATATCTAAGCTTCATTGAGGCCTGCAACCCGCTTTTGCTTATTTTTTCTTTGTTTCAAACCGCCAGAAAGTGCCAAGTCGACTTCAATTTTATCCATGACATACGTGGCAGCATAGATCACAACTCAAATCCTCGTGGCTGGCCCGAGAGCAGAGTCGGTCAGTTCTTCATACTTTGCCAAGTGCAGCTGCTCCATGCAAGGATAAATCATCATTTTTATAATGTCAAACATATGCATCGCTGTCAATAGGCAAAGAAGGTGGTGTTCCTGGGGGTATACACGTAGAGCCCACATCACCAGCACAGACACAAAGTGACAACTGAGTTCATTAATGAACTTTAATAGAGTGTCGAAGTCCATTTGTTCCTCTATTATTTTTTCCCGATGGCGCTTAAGAAATGCAACACACATGTAAAGATGGAAGTGCTCTGATAAGTAGTGTGTCCATAAAACCTCCCATAGTCGCATCAGCTTATCATACTCGAATTCTCCTTTAAACTGTATAAGAATCCATTGGAAGCAATAGAAATAGTTGAGGCAATCAGCCTGCTTAAATTATGTAAAAGGTTGTTTAATATCTTTACTAGCTTTGCAAGAGCCAAAAGCTATGAATGTATTCCATTTTGATCCTGGTCAAAATTTGAGCCTAAGCGCTCCATTAAAGCAACAAAACACCAGAAAGCCTCTGATTCATTCTCCATAACAAAGAGTATAGGAGACAGTAGATCACTTCAGACCTCTGTAGTATACAATGATAGCAGAACTTATATAGATTCAGAAATGCATCTGCTGTTATAGGCTCCAAGCAAATAGGACATTGATTTCCACCCATAGAAAGCCTGAGATACAAAACCATGGCTTTATTATTTATACCAACGAGCAGGAGTATTGAAGACCGGAAATGGTGATAGACATCAGGTATTTAAACTGTGGCGAAAGCCTTCACGTTTGCGCTGCGAAACTACTAAAAGAGTATTCCTACACTGCAAAAACACCTTGGCGCTGCGAAAACACCCTGTCTTTAAACTAGGCTAAAAAAATTTTTTTGACAACGGCATTTTCAGTGATAACAGACGGGATGCAAGGTGAAGGTAAAAAGCTAAAGCCTATCAGGTATGGACCTTTCAAGATACTTGAGAAGATTGGTGAGAATTCTTTTCGCCTTGATCTACCAGCTTACATGCACATCTACTCAGTCGTAAATGCAGATTGCTTGAGATTATTTGAACCTTCACTAATTGAAGATCCCGAATAGCAGAGTCAATTGCCTTCTATTGATGACTTGTTACCTAAATATCTTAATGAATTGCAGGAAGACACAATGTTGGACAGGAAGGTGAGGATGACGCACAGGGGAGATGTCAAGTACCTGAGAGTTGGGCTCAAGGGTTCAAAGTCGAGCAGTGAAAAGTGGATAGAGATTGGACAAGTGAGACAATTGTACCCTCACTTAGTTGATGCTTGAAAAACAACTTTTGGTGGTCCAAAACCTTTTTTAGTGGCAAGGCTGTGATCCGAATTGGATCCATGAAAATTATCAAAGTGCTATGACTATATCAAATCAGGACATACTTCAAAAACTTGTGAACAAAGAGCTATCAGGAAGGACCGCTAGACGGTGGTAGTTTGTAGCCAGCAAGGAATGACGGGGACCTCAGTCAAAGCATGCTGACCAAGGCCCATGGAGACTGTCCAGCATGCAAACTGGCAGTTAGGAAGTCTAGATCAGAAAACCGAGTTCGTTTCTGATGTGCGATTAGTGCTAATGGTGCATTGTTGGGAAAAAACCCCTTGAGAAGGAAAAGCCTCGAGCACTCAGTCGCATCAGAAGCCGAGAAACCATAGGGAAAGTGCTAAAGTGAAAGGCGGGTCCCGCGCTCCAAAACCAGTGGAATATCGGAGGCACTTTGGGCAGTGAGTGAATTTGGCATGAGAACGAGTGATTCCACACATTGCATGACGTGTGTCCAACGGATGAGAGAGAAAACCGCCTCTCATCACAGGTTAATAGTTGAGCAAGTAAATTGCGTGATAAGAGTGAACAGTGTAGGATCTGGGGGCTCCAGATCTAACGGTGGAGATTGCCCCTAATGAATGACCGGATATGGAGGGAGAAATAAGTTGCCACATATAAAAATATGAAGTTTGATTTGACTGCTGAGTTGGCGGATGAATCATTATGCAGTGTAACCGAAATACCGAACTGTTTGAGGAAGAGTTGGCACAATTCGTAAGAGGACAAGTGGCCACTTCCTTGTGAGATGTTACACAGTGGCGATGATGCAGACGCAGGGAACTCCAAGCGAATAACAGCGGGTGATCCAAAGAGGCGAAAGAGTAAGCAAACAATGAAGGATGTCTTGGATTTAATCCATGAACATACATAGAAAAAACAAGCGAGCACTGTAAGAAAGAAGAAGATAGTGAGATAGAGAGACAGAACAGAGAAAAAGCAAGAAGAAGAAAGCAGAGAGCCGAGCTAACTAGAAGAATAAGGTAGCATGGAGCAAACAGAATGCTTGAGAGGTTCAAGCAATCCCTGAGAGGATATCTGTTGGGAACTGAGTACCAAATTGGATTCATCCCATTCAAGACCAGTTGAGGTTGAGACTTGGCAAGGAAGAGTCTGTGCACTCTAGTGGCTTGGGGAATCCAAGAACCACCCTACTAAGCATCATTTATTTTAGGAGACTCAAATTGAGCTCCTCATTGTAAAAAAAAACTCTGCTTTAAAGACATAATAAGAAAAGGCCACCACTGAAAGTTGGACCGAAGATGTAGCCCAGGAGGATTGGATGAACTCCTTATTAATTTGTTGTGTTCTTGTATTTGCTTACTGTGTTTCTCTTACTATTTCCCATTTTCCAATGTCTATGTATTTTTCAATCTGATTGATCCGTTGCCTAAGATAACATAGACACACACCAGCACATGAGTCTGTAATACCTTCATTAATTAATTAATTAACTGATATCACTCACGAGTGATTTTTAGATTAGCTACCGTTCTTGTATTTGATTTTCAAATGGGATTGTTGCAGGTATGTGGACCATTTTTGATGGCGACCATTTTGGAACTTTCATTGTGTCCGCATAAATTATAGATGATTATGATCAATGTGGATGATTGTCTCATTCCCAAGAATATAATGTGTCCATTTCTAGTAGGAATGTACAAATTAATACATCTCCTTATCATAGGTGGGGTATCTCCGGATAGTATAAAAGAGTGTTTCACTATGATAGGCCACCCGATGTCCATGTCGAATGAATACTACACCAATATCATAGTCAAAGGCACCTGTCTCAATTTCAAATGGTTGTTGTAGGTCTGGAAAAGTGAGGATTGGTGCAGATAAAATATGGTGTTTTAGTTCATGAAATTCCTTCTATTGTGACTTAGACCAAGAAATTATTTCTTTTTCTCTACCCTTGGTAACCTGACTTAACGACCAAGTGATATAAGAGAACCTGAACACAAATCTTAGGTAGAAGTTAGTAAGGCATAAGAAATTGTGAAGCTCTGTTAGATTCGTCATGGCTAGCCAAAATAGAATAGATTAGATCTTGGTGGATCCACATGCACAACTTGTTCATCAATAATCTAGCCTAGGTATTGGTTCATGCTAAAGAATCATTTTTTGAAGTTAACGCATAACTTGTGTTGTCATAGATTGTGAAGCACCTATTGAATATGTTGCAAGTGTTCTACCCAGCTCTTACTGAATATGAATATATCATCCATATATACAACCACAAAATATTTAGTGAAAGGACACAAGGTATCATCCATAAAACTCATGAAATTGTTGGGTCATTTGTTGAACCAAAGGGCATGACCAAAAAGTCAAAAAGACCCTCCTTGGACTTGAAAGAAGACTTCAATACATTAGTGGGATATATTGGAACTTGGTGGTAGCCGAAATTTAAATCAATCTTACCAAAGTACTTGGCCCCCTTGAGCTGGTCAAGAAGCTCATGAATCAGGGGGATTAGGTACTAGTTCATGATTGTGATTTTGTTTAGGGCCCAATAATAAATGCATAGTTGCTAGCTCACATATTTCTTATGCATGAGTACAATTGGGCTTCCATACAGTGAGGAACTAAGTCATATGTGCCCTTTTTAGAGCATCTCTTAGACCTGTCACTTGATTTCCTCTTTTTCCACAAGAAAGTGATGGTAGAATGGCCCATTAGGTAGAGGTACACTAGGGGTCATATCAATTGAATGCTTGACATGATAGTGTAGAGGTACCTAGTGGGTGAGGAGAAGTATGTATTTGTATTATTCCATGACCTTGTCCACTTGCCTCTCCTGCGTGGAGGAACCTTATGTGGAGGACATGGATATGGCCATGTTGATGGTGCTGGACCTGCCAACATGTCAAGGGGGTCTCCTCAGTAAGAAGTCACAATTAGACCTCAAATCGTTTGGTGTAGGAGTCCCAACAATGGGTCGTAAGGTAATGCATTGACCACATTGTCACACAGAGGCAAGTAAGATAACTCTGTCAGTAGCAAGGGTGTGACTGATGTAGTGAGTCAAGGAATGAGTATGAGAGGTTCCAACACTTCAATGGCAGAGGAAGATGAAGGTGAGTTCCAGGTTAAAATGGATCGGTCCCAACTCAACTAGGAACACATAACACAAAGGACATGCACAACTTCCGGCAAAGTAGTCAACACGGATGCAGCAGTGCCAACATACAAGGGAAGATAACACGAACAACACTCATAGATCAGTCTGAGACAAGTGTGACAGTTGATATAACCTAGTTCATGAGGAAGGTCTATTTGATATTTGACAGAGCAGTCGACATGGACAATGACAATATTAATAACAATATTAATAACATATGCAACACATTAAAAACAAGATTCATATAATTGCATGTGAATCAGTTCATACATAAGTGCGTAAGTTAAACAACATATATCATTAAGGAAAGCAGAGTAGTCCAACTACAATAACAAGATATGCATGAAAATGTAATGGCTTTTATTATACAAATAAGTGTAAGTCACAATCATACAATACACCATGCAAACCTGCTAGCCCTATAAGTAGAACATTACAGCCACATTCACTTGCTCCTCCAAAGAGATGTCCTAGCTCCGTGCAGTGGAGAAGCCAAGGTGCGTTGCAATACTATCAAAGCCTTCTTCAAGATAGTCTTAATAGAAGCTTGGCTGACCAAAATCCTTTACAATGAGTTATGAGGGACTATTTATAGCAAAGGGTGGGGTGACCCTTGACATTCCCCTTTGTGACAGTTAAACTACCGTCATGATTCTTCACCTACTCTATGACTATTACATCCGATTGTTGACACTCGACTTACACTTGACATGACTTAACATTACAATGCACATGTACTCATGTGAGACAAAATGGCTTGAGCAAGCCTTGTAAGACATCACTGACACTTGATCCGTTGTGGTGAGACCATTTCTATGAAATTCTTGTGATGGTGAAGCTAGTGAGCTAATGCTAGGCTTGGTCATCCATGATGGTGTGCATGCACCTCATGGTGACATCTTGTTGAAGCGAACTCTTGCCTCTGTTGCAACTGGTGCATTGGTTCGGCCCCTTCATCCAACTCATCTACTAACATGTGCATGGTATTCTTGGGTATGGTTGAACCAACAACACATTGATGCATAGTGTCTGTGTTGATCTTCAAGTGTGTGTTGGTGGTCATGCATATCAACTTGCCAAAGTGCACGTTCAATCCCAGTTGGACTTGCTTGTTGTCTTTGCCTTGGTGAGTATGTTGAATGGGTGTTATTTCATGTGTGCACTCAATGACATGCATGTTGTTGGATCCTTTGCATGCAATCAACAACAATGAAAACCATGTTTGTTCTATGTCAGTTGCTGGGATGGATCCTTAAATTGTACTGGCTCAGTTTCATCCGCGAGTGCATTTTGAGCCCACTATTGTTCCTATTCATGTTGCAACTCGTTGGACTATCTGTGCAGCTTCCTGTTCTTCCTAAGTTGCTGCTTCAACACATGCAACTCCTTCTTTGTTCAATCTTCTACCTTCGTGCGATCTTCATGTCGCACCATCACTTCATAGCCCGAGTCTACAAAGTTGCTTTCATTATCGGTGGATCTGCTTGATCTTGCAACTTTGCTTTGCCTCTATGTTGTTAACAACCTTCCTCTTGCATTCGATGCATTTGCTTCATTTGCTACATTTGCTGCATTCAGTATGTTGCCTTCAGCTATTGTTCATGATGCTGCTCACTATGATGCTACTGCTTGATGTCCTTGTCCATGAACAACTTGATGTCTTCGTGAGTAGGTAAGCCCATGGACACTTGATTGACTGCATCCCCAAGCATGCTCTGAATGTTTTCTTCATCTCTGCTCTCTTGGAAACCATTGTACCTGTACTGCTGAGAGGTAGATGAACACCTGTGATACCTGGAGACATGGTAACACTCATAGCAAGCAATCTGTTTGTCAAAAACCAAAATGAACATGAGAATTGACTTGCAACATACCTGAGTGAATGATCATGAAGGTTGCGCAATTTCTGCCGGGAGGTCAGGAGACTAATTACTAAGACTGCACAAGACACAGTTCGGGCTACTGGGAGACTAACTGACTACTGGAACGGAAAAATGCACAATCCAATTGGGCAGTTGGCTACTGGGATTGTGGAATGCGCGATTCCAGATGGGAAAGACTTCTGGCCCAAGGACATATTTACGCAAATTTTTGAGCCAAGCAGCCACTGACCCCCATAAATGCGCAATTCATTCTAGGGGGCCAGTGCTGGGCCAAAAAGTGAAAATATAGAGAGGAAGGTAAGCCTTCCTTCTCTAGATTGCGCAATGCAGCCTTGGTGAAGGTAGTGACCAGGCCAAGGTGGGCCTGACTTGATGACGGGCAACTGAAAGCAAGTAAGTCAGTGAAATGCATGGCGACACTAAGTGATAGATGAAGTGATAAATAGTGCATGAAAAACATGAATGGAGGATTGAGAAAACATATCAACATGCATGTGGGTGAGGTCATTCACCGGTTGGGCGAATGTTAGTGAAAAACAGTTTCATGCATGCGATAGCAGTGAGATAGAAACAAAAATTAAAATAGAGCTAGGAAAAGCTAGAATATATGTAAATGACAACATGCGCTCAAATAAATCAAGCAAACAACACTCACACAAGCGAATACACAAAAAGAGACAGAAATACAGCACAAGGCATGGGAAGCGAGCTTACCCCAAAATAACTATGTTGAATGTCCCGACTGCTCCTAGATGTGATGTGGGATGTCAAAGCCTACAAGGTTGATGTGAGTAATGAGCTCTGCAATGTCTAGTTAATTATTTTTGATAACATCGAGGTTATGACGTGCATGCTGCAAATCTATGGGAGGTGACACTTGGAGGGAGGTTTTTGTATTATTCCTTGCATGTAATCTCCAACTGCTAAACATAAATCCATGAAATAAGGGATTCCTTTGCATGCTACCTTGAGATAAGCATTGTATGCATGCGAGTCTATTTTTCTCAGTCTCAGAGGGAACCGATCAACTCAACTGCATATGAAAGCGACTACTCGACTACTGGAGAAAAATACGAATTCATTACTGTAAACTGGGTTGACTGCCCAAGGAGATTACATGATTTTTGGTCCCAACAGCTGAATGCTACCCAAATTTGCGTAAATCCTAGGCTGAACTGCCTGTTAACAGGAAACATTGCGCAAATTCTGCTAGGAGGGTTAGATGGCAGGATTGTGCAATCCTGGAGCCCAGCATGCTGTCAAAGGGAATTGTGCAATTATTGTAGGGGAGGTTGGTTTCCCTCCAGAAATGTGCAAATTTCACTAGGAAGCTCTTCAGCCTGTAGCTGGACCAAGTCCAGATGAGCAGCCTATGAAGGGAAAAGATCAAACTGTGATCGACAGGTTTCCTTTGAGAAAGAAAGACGCTGAAGCTTGAGGACTTGACGAAGCAAGGCAAGCTGTTGTGAAGGATGGTAGAGAGGCTCCAATATAGGTTAAGGCAAAATTTTGGAGGGTGGTTGTAGCTGCTACAACACTTGGTGACACACTGGTAGAACTCTAGCTCTCTGAATGGACCTTGTTCGTGAAAAGAAAGTCTAACACCTACGGAAGTATTGTTTAGCTATGAGCTCGTTTTGGCTTAACACTATCTTGATTGTAAGATGTAGCATATGCCAGAATCTTGGTCGATTGACACACATTCCAAGCCAAGGAAACACAATTTTTTTGATTGGGGTTGAGGGGTATATAAGTGCACAAGCAGTATAGTCGTTACAGCCTAAGTTTCATCTCTGGTGTTGCGCCACTACCAGCAGGCCTAGATCATGCCCTGGTGGAGTCACATAGGAACACATGCAGTATAGTCGTTACAACCTAAGTTTCATCTCTGGTGTTGCTCCACTACCAGCAGGCCTAGATCGTACTCTGGTGGAGTCACATAGGAACACAAGCATGGCTCCACTACCGACGAGCATGGTTAGTACCCTGATAGAGTTACTTAAATCAGCTCCCTATGCAAGGATCCTTTCTCTTATTTTTCCCTATTCATTTTTCATTTGACTTTTTTTTTTTTTCACTGTGCATAACACTTATTCATTTCAGAGGCAGAAGAGGGATCCTGACTTATTGAGAGCAGAGGAGGTTATTCTGGCAGAGAATTAGTTTATTGTGTCTTTGATGTGCTTGTTAAGGTTTCCCCCCTCATCCTACTCTACTTGAATGAGCTAACAATGGTTAACCCAAAAAACACCAACTAAAGCAGGTGACACTAGTTAGTGTGCAAGCGTTGTGTTTTCACCAAGGTTCACTTCGAACAATACATATTTTCCTTCGATGTATCATGGACTAAAAGTAACGAGTTCATCATACATAGGCAAGATGATAGATAACCAAGTATTCATAGCTGTACAAACCCTCTTGTACTTTACTCAGCTTGTTTCATGAGTCACACATATTTTCATGCAAACTAACCTAAAAACAAATGAAACAAACAATAAAGCAAACCAAGGGAAGAAGTAAAAGTGAAAGAAAAGCAAGAAAACAAGCAAGAAAGCAAACAAACAAGTAAATAAAGCATGAAAGTAAACAAGCATGCAAGCAAACACTACTCCTACTCCTACACTAACAGTGGATGGACCTGATCATGTGAAGTGATACTTCCAATGCAGTCACTAGCGCATTGGTAGACCCATGTGAGTGAAGGCTTGGTCTGCGAGTAACCTAGTTGTGCATACCAACATACAAGGAAGATATGACAGTGAAGACAACCACACTTCATGTTTCAAAGTGCCCACGGGACATAAGTGAGTGCATGTGCGTGAAAGATGGTCCGTGGACTTATCATGGTGCTGTGTGACACTACATGCAACTTTGAAGCAAAAGCACACTCTTAACTAAGACATGTAAGCAAATGAAAGAAACAAAGATAACTTGTGTTGTGCATGAGTGCTTGCAATGTAAGAATCCTCAAATGCATGAGTAATGGGATCATGCAGTTTGATGGAGGAAGTGTGATCTGTGTGTGAGATGGATCTTTAATGCATACAAATGAGTGATGAGGAGCCTTGGGTGATTAAACAATTTCATGATCGGAAGTGAGATTGACCCTAAGAGAGCGAGGGCCTGACTTAACCATCTGCTCGGGTTGAAGTACCTCGATAGTCTTAGGTGTCTCAACTTCATCATCAAGTAGATCATCATAAATAGGTGGCTTCGAACGATCAACTGCGATAGATCCATGATCGTGATAAAAATGGACACAAATAGATCATGACTGCCATGATCAGAAAAATCAATGAATTCTTCGGCATCCTCGTGATCAGATGAATCAAACAGAGGTGTAGATGAAAAGCGAAACTCATTCTCTGTGTTTCCGGACAAGACAGATGAAGGATCAAGTGGATCTTCAATAAATAACTTATCCTCTTTGTTTTTGAATGTTAGACTAGCATCCGGTGACTCCTGTGAGTGATCAACAATGGGTGCATTCGTAGATGGAGACACACATACAAAATCATGGATGGCAGGTTCACTAAATAATCTAGGAAGGAGTGGAGGGGTCTCAGATAGAAGGGAGTCATCCTTTTCCAAGTGTTGATTTTCAAGCTCCCATTCATACTCTTCATGAATGACAGTGCATTTTGGTTGTGAAACAAAAACTCCATCAGTGGCTTGTTCCTCGTTCACAATAAGTGAAGAGTCCGGAATGGATGAACACAAGACAACATCATCTTAAGGAACACCTGAGTGCAAAGATTGAGGTCGAAGAAAAGAATGCATATGGGAACTCGAAGGACTAACAACCAACTCTGTGCGAAAATTGAGTGGAGTGATGTTGGGAGGGTGTGAAGAATGAACAAATGTGTGAACATGATCCTCAAAATCACTAGGCGATGGCGGAACTGTTGAATGAAATGGAGGTGGATAGTCCATTGAGACAATGCTTGCTCCTGCATGGGATTGTGTAGTTCCATCAACGAAGAAGGTTGAGCAAGGTTTGACATCAAGCTTCCTCTTGGGACGGGCAAATTTCTTAAGGCAGTACTCGAACCGGTTCTAGACATAAGAAAACTTCATCTAGCTCTTCTGAGCTTGAAACTGTAAGTGACGGAAGCGCTGCCAAAAATCAATAACAAATTCATGTGGAGCCCTCCATTGCTATAATAGTTTCCGGTCAAGATGGTCTGGTTCAATCTTCAATAAGATCACAGAAGTGCTTACATGAGTGCACGGTGTCAACCAGTAGGCTGAGCACCCAACGAAATGGAGATTCGCGAAGTGTGAATGCAAGCAACAGACTGGCCTGTTCGTTAGTAAACTCATATTCCTCATAAATCATGTAAAGAAAGTTATGTAAGTGCTTAGTCTAGGCCACTTTGCCTTCACCATCATACATGTGAGTGGACAAGAGATATTCAAAAAAGAACCTTGGGAGAAGAATAATGCAAGATTCCATGAAATATACGAAAAGGTTCAAAACTGGATGAGAGGACACTTCTTGTCATCGGGCCCTCTTTCTAGTGCCAGAAATGTTGACGGTGTTGGACCCGCCAACATGTCAAGTGGATCTCCCTGGTAAGAAGTCCCAATTATACCTCAGACTTTTTGGTGTAGGAGTCCCAGCAGTGGCTCGTAAGGTAACACCTTGACCGCGATGTCACACATAGGCAAGTAAGATAACTCTGTCAGTAGCAAGGGTGTTATTGATGCAGTGAGTCAAGGAATGAGTATGAGAGGTTCCAACACTTCAAAAGGAGAGGAAGGTGAAGTTGAGTTCCAATTTGAAAGGGATCAGTCCCAACTCGGTTAGGAGCACACAACACAAAGGAAATGCACAACTTCTGGTAGATCATTCGACACAGATGTGACAATCCCAACATACAAGGGAAGATAACACGAACAACACTCACAGATCATTTGAGACAAGTGTGACGGTTGATATAACCAGGTTCATGAGGAAGGTTTATTTGATGTCTAGCAGAGCAGTCGACGCGGACGATGACAACATTAATAACATATGCAACACATTCACAACAAGATTCATATAATTTCATGTGAATCAGTTCATACACAAGTATGTAAGTTAAACAACATATATCATTAAGCCAATTGAAGCAATCCAACTACAATAAAAACATATGCATGAAAATGTATTGGCTTTTATTATATAAGGAAGTGTAAGTCACAATCATAAAATACACCATGTAAACCTGCTAACCCTATTAGTAGAACATTACAGCCACATCTGCTTGCTCCTCCAAAGAGATTTATTGGCTCTATGCATTGGAGAATCCAAGGCATGTTACAATACTCTCCAAGCCTTCTTCAAGATAGTCTTAGTAGAAGCTTGGCTAACCAAAAGCCTTTACAATGAGTTATGAGGGATTATTTATAGCAAAGGGTGGGGTGACACTTGAAATTCCCCTTTGTGATAGTTCAACTACCCTCACGACTCTTCACCTACTCTATGACTATTCCATCTGACTGTTGACACTCGACTTACAATTGACATGAATCAACATTACAATGCACATGTACTCATGTGAGACAACATGGCTTGAGCAAGCCTTGCAAGACATCACTGACACTCAGTTTACTGTGGTGAGACCAACTCTTTGACATGCTTGTGATGGTGAAGTTGGTGAGCTAATGGCAAGCTTGGTCATTTGTGATGGTGTGCATGGACCTCATGGTGACATCTTGCTGAAGCGAACTCTTGCCTTCGTTGCAACCAGTGCATTGGTTCGGCCCCTTCATCCAACTCGTCTACTAACATGTGCATGGTCTTCTTGGGCACGGTTGAAACATAAACACATTGACGCATAGTGTCCATGCTAATCTTCAAGTGTGTTGCTGGTCATGCATATCAACTTGCCAAAGTGCACGTTCAGCCCCAGTTGGACTTGCTTCTTCTCTTCGCCTTGGTGAGCATGTTGAAGGATTTCATGTGTGCGCTCAACGACATGCATGTTGTTGGATCCTTTGAATGTGATCAACAACACTACTCACCATTTTTGTTTTGTGTTAGCTATTGGGATGGATCATTAAATTGTACTGGTTCAGTTTCATCCTTGAGTGCATGTTGCGCCCACTGCTTTTCATGTTCCTACTGCAACTCGTTGGATTGTCTGTGCAGTTTCATGTTCTTACTGAGTTGCTGCTTCAACACATGCAACTCCTTCTTTGTTCCATCTTCTTCCTTCACGTGATCTTCATGTCACACCATCACTTCATAGCCTGAGTCTCCAAAGTTGCTTTCATTATCATTGGATCTGCTTGATCTTACAACTTTGCTCCACCTTTATGTTGTTAACAACCTTCCTCTTGCATTCACTTCGTTTGCTTCATTTGTTGTGTTCACTGCATCCGGTATGCTGCCTTCAACTGTTGTGCATGATGTTGCTCGTTATGATGTTGTTGCTTGATGTCATTATCCACGAACAACTTGATGTCTTCATGAGTAGGTAAGCCCATAGACACTTGATCGACTGCATCACCAAGTGTGCTCTGAATGGTGTCTTCATCTCTTCTCTCTTGGAAACCATTGTACTTGCACTGCTGAGAGGCAGATGAACACTTGTGATACCTGGAGACATTGAAACACTCATAGCAATAAATCTGTCAGTCGAAAACCAAAATGAACATGATAATTGACTTGCAACATGCCTGGGTAAATGATCATGAAGGTTGTGCAATTTCGGTCGGGAGGTTGGGAGACCGACTGCCAAGACTACACAAGGCACAGTCCGGGTTGTTGGGAGACTAACTGACTATTGGAACTGGAAAATTCGAAATCTAGTTGGGCAGTTAGCTATTGGGATTGCAGAATGCACGATTCTAGCTGGGAAAGAACGCTGGCCTAGGCACAAATTTGCGCAAATTTTTGGGCCAAGCAGCCACTCACCTCTAAAAATGCATAATTCAGTCCAGGGGAGGAGTTTTGGGCCATAATGCACAAATATGGAGAGGAAGGTGAACCTTCCTTCTCCAGATTACGTAATACAACCTTGGTGAAGGCAAAGACCAGGCCAAGGTTGGCCCGACTCACCGACGAGCAACGGAAAGCAAGTAAGACGATGAAATTCATGTCGACACTAAGTGGTAGTAGAAGTGATAAATAATGCATGAAAAACATTAATTGAGGATTGAGAAAACAGATCAACATGCATGTGGGTGAGGTCGTTCGTCAGTTGGGTGAATGTCAGTGCAAAACAATATCATGCATGCGATAGCAGTGAGATAGCAACGAAAATTGAAACAAAGCTAAGACAAGCTAGAATATATGTAAACAATATTAGGCACTCAAAGAAATCAAGCAAACAACACTCTCACAAGCGAATATAGAAAAAGCGACAGAAATGCAGCACAAGGCATGGGAAGCGAGCTTACCCCAAAGCAGTTGAGCTAAATGTGGCAACTACTCCTAGATTTGATGTGAGATATCATAGCTACAAGGTTGATGTGAGGAATGAGCTCTGCAACAACCATTTGATGAGTTTTGATAACAATGAAGTTACGACGCGCATGCCCTAAATCTAGGGGAAGCAACATTTAGAGGAAGGTTTCTGAATTGTTCCTTGCATGTAACCTCCAACTGCTAAACATTGTGATTGATCCCTGACACAAGGGATGCCTTTGCATGTTGCCTTGGGAGAAGCAACCAATGCATGCAAGTCCATTTTTCTCGGTCTCGGAGGGAACCGATCAACTTAGTTTCACATGCAAATGGTTGCTCAACTGTTGGAGAAAATGTGCATTCTTGACTGTAAGATGGGCTGACTACCTAAGGGGATTGCACAATTTCTAGGTCCAACAACTAGCTGCTACCCATATTTGCGCAAATCCAGGGTAAACTGCCTATTGACAGGAAAAATTGTGCAAATCCTACTGGGAGGGTTGGTTGGTAGGATTGCGCAATCCTGGAACCCATCAAGTTGTCAGAGTGAATTGCACAATTCCTAGAGGGAAGGATGGTTTCCCTCTAGAAATTCTCAAATTTTACTGGGAAGTTTCTCATCCTATAGTTGGACCAAGCCTGGATGAGAAACCTATGAAGGAAAAAGATAAAACTGTGATCAATAGGTTGCCTTTGAGCAAGAAAGACACTGAAGTTTGAGGACTTGATGAAGTAAAGCAAGCTACTGTGAAGGTTGGTAGGGAGGCTCCAAAACAGGCTAAGGCAAAATTTTGGAGGTGGTTGTAGCCACTACAACACTTGGTGACACACTAATAGAACTCTAGCTCTCTGAATGGACCTTGTTCGTGAAAAGAAAGTCTAACAACTCTGAAAGTATTGTTCAGCTCTCAACTCATCTTGGCTTAACACTAGCTTGATTGTAAGATGTAGCATATGCTAGACTCTTGGTCGATTGACACACATTCCAAGCCAAGGAAACACAATTTTTTCGATTAGGGTTGAGGGGTATATAAGTGCACAAGCAATATAATTGTAGAGTCTAAGTTTCATCTCTGGTGTTGCTCCACTGCTAGTAGTACTAGATAGTACCCCGATGGAGTCACATAGGAACATAAGCATGACTCTGTTGCCAGCGAGCCTAGTCAGTATCCTGACGGAGTTACTTGCATCAGCTCCCTATGCAGGAAGCCTCTCTCTTCTTTTGCCTTATTCATTTGAATTTGAATTTTTTTACTTTTCATTTTTTTTCCACTGTGCATAGCACTTATTCATTTCAGAGGTGGAAGAGGGATCTTGAATTATTGAGAGAAGAGGAGGTTGTTCCATCAAAGAAATAGTTTATTGTATCTCTGACATGCTTATTAAGATTTTCCCCCTCAGCTTATGCTACTTGACTGAGCTGACAAGGGTTAACCCAAAAACCACCGACTAGAGTAGGTGACACTAGTTAGTGCGCAAGCATTGTGTTTTCACCAAGGTTCACTTCGAACAATACGTATTTTCCTTTGACGTATCATGGACTAAAAGTAACAAGTTCATCATACTTAGGAAAGATGACATATAACCAAGTAGTGATAGTTGTACAAACCCTCTTGTACTTACCCGACTTGTTTCATGAGTCACACATGGTTTCATGCAAACTAACCTACGAATGAATGAAACAAACAAAAAAACAAAACAAGTGCAGAAGTAAAAGTGAAAGCAAAGAAAGCAAAAAAACAAGCAATAAAACAAACAAGCAAATAAAGAAAGTAAGTAAACAAGCATGCAAGCAAAAAACTGAAAGGAAACACTACTCCTACTCCAACACTAAAGATGCATGGGCTTCATCATGTGAAGCGAGACTTCAAATCTAGCCACCGATGCATTGGTAGACCCATGTGAATGAAGGCTTGGTCCGTGAGTAACCCAGTTGTGCGGACTAGCATACAAGAAAGATATGACAGTGAAGACAGCCATACTTGTGTTTCAAAGTGCCCAGGGGACATAAATGAGTGCATGTGCATGATATATAGTCCATGCACTTATCATGGTGTTGTGTGACACTACATGCAACTTTGAAGCAAAAGCACACTCTTGACTGAGGCATGCAAGCAAATGAAAGAAACAAAGATAACTTGCCTCATGCAAGAGTGCTTGCAATGTAAGAATCCTCCAATGCATGATCAATGGGATCATGCAGTTATAGTGGAGGAAGTGTGATTTGTGTGTGAGATAGATCTTCAATGCATACAGATGATTGATGAGAAGCCTTGAGTGATTGAACAATTTCATGATCTGAAGTGAGAATGACCCCAAGAGAGCGAGGGCCTGACATAACCATCAACTCAGGCTAAAGTGCCTCGATAGTCTTGGGTGTCTCAACTTCATCATCAGGTAGATCATCATAAACCGGTGGTTTTGAAAGATCAACTGTGATAGATTCATGATTGTGATAAAAAATGGAAGCAAATGGATCACGACCGCCACAATAAGAAAAATCAATGAATTATTTTGCATCCTCATGATTAGATGAATCAAATAGATGGGTAAATGAAAAGCGAACGAACTCATACTATGTGTTTCTGGAAAATATAGATGAAGGATCAAGTGGATCTTCAATAAATAACTTATCCTCTTCATTTTCGAATTATGTACTAGCATCTGGTGAGTCCTGTGCGTGATAAAAAATGGGTGCATCCGTAGATGAAGACACACATACAAAATCATTGATGGCAGGTTCACCAAATAAGCTAGGAAGGAATGTAGGGGGCTTGGACGAAAGGGAGTCATCCTTCATCGAGTGTTGATGTTCAAGCTCCCACTCATACTCTTCATGAATGACAGTGTGCGTTTGTTGTGAAACAACAACTCCGTTAGTGGCTTGTTCCTCGTTCACAATAAGTGAAGAGTTCGGAATGGATGAGCACAAGAAACATCATCTCGAGGAACACCTGAGTGCGAAGATGGAGGTCGAAGAAAAGAATGCATATGAGCTCGAAGGACTAACAACCAACTCTATGTGAAAATTGAGTGGAGTGATGTTGGGAGGGTGTGAAGAATGAATAGATGTGTGAACATGATCCTCAACATCACTAGGTGATGGTGGAACTGTTGAATGAAAGGGAGGTGGACAGTCTGTTGAGACAGTGCCTTCTCCCACATGGGATTGTGCAGTTCCATCAATGAAGAAGGTTGAGTGAGGTTTGACATCAAGCTTCATCTTGGGACGGGAAAATTTCTTAAGGCAATACTCGATCCGGTCCCATAGATAAGTGAACTTCATTTGGCTCTTCGAAGCTTGAAACTGTAAGTCATGGAAGCCAAAAATCAATAATGGATTCATGAGAAACCCTCCATTGTTGTAATAGTTTTCGGTCAACATGGTTTGGATCAAAATGATAGAACATGTCTTCAATAAGATCACAGGAGTGCTTACATGAGTGCACGATGTCAACTGGTAGGCTGAGCACCCAACGAAATGGAGATTCGCGAAGTGTGAATGCAAGACAAAGACAGACTTGTTCATCAGTAAACTCATCTTCCTCATTAATCATGGAAATAAAGTTAAGTAAGTGCTCAGACTAGGCCACTTTGCCTTCACCATCATACGTGTGAGTGGAAAAGGGATTGAAAAGATTTCCTGAGATGGAGACATATTCACGATTTGAAAAACACCTTTGGGGAAGAAGAATGCACAATTCCATGAAATATATGCAAAGGTTCAAAACTGGATGAGAGGACATTGCTTGCCATCAAGTCCTCCTTCTAGCACCAAAAATGTTGAGGGTGTTGGACCTGCCAACATGTCAAGGGGATATCCCTGGTAAGAAGTCCCAATTAGACCTCAGACCATTTGGTGTAGGAGTCCCAACAGTGGGTCGTAAGGTAATGCCTTGACCGTGATGTCACACAGAGGAAAGTAAGATAACTCTGTCAGTAGCAAGGGTGTGACTAATGCAGTGATTCAAGGAATGAGTCTGATGGGTTCCAACACTTCAAAGGGAGAGGAAGGTGAAGGTGAGTTCTAGGTTGAAAGGGATCAGTCCCAACTCAGCTAGGAACACACAACACAAAGGACATGCACAGCGTCTGACAGAGCAATCGACACGGATGCGACAATCCCAACATATAAGGGAAGATAACACAAGCAACACTCATAGATCAGTCCAAGATGAGTGAGGGTTGATATAACCAGGTTCATGAGGAAGGCCTGTTTGATGTGTGACAGAGCAGTCGACATGGATGGTGACAAAATTAATAACATATGCAACACATTAAAAACAAGATTTATATAATTGCATGTGAATCAATTCATACACAAGTATGTAAGTAAAACAACATATATCATTAAGGCAACTAGAGGAATCCAACTGTAATAATAACATGTGCACGAAAATGTGTTTCCTTTTATTATATAAAGAAGTGTAAGTCACAATCATATAGTACACCATGTAAACTTGCTATCCCTCTTAGTATAACGTTACAACCACATATGCCTGGTCCTCCAAAGAGATGTACTAACTCCATGCAGTGGAGAAGCCAAGGCGCGTTACGATATTGTCCAAGCCTTCTTCAAGATAGTCTTAGTAGAAGCTTGGCTGACCAAAATCCTTTACAATGAGTTATGAGGGACTACTTATAACAAAGGGTGGGGTGATCCTTGACATTTCCCTTTGCGACAGTTCAACTAACATCATGACTCTTCACCTACTCTATGACTATTACATCTGATTGTTGACACTCAACTTACACTTGACATGACTCAACATTACAATGCACATGTACTCATGTGAGATAACATGGCTTGAGCAAGCCTTGCAAGACATCACTGACACTCGGTCCACTATGGTGAGACCAACTCTTTGACATACTTATGATGGTGACGTTGGTGAGCTGATGCTAAGCTTGGTCATCTGTGATGGTGTGCATGCACCTCATGGTGACATCTTGATAAAGCAAACTCTTGCCTCCATTGCAACCGGTGCATTGGTTCGACCCCTTCATCCACCTCGTCTACTAAAATGCACATGATCTTCTTGGGTACAGTTGAACCAAAAACAGACTGATGCATAGTGTCTATGCTGATCTTCAAGTATTTTTTGGTGGTCATGCGTATCAACTTGCCGAAGTGCACGTTCATCCCTAGTTGTACTTGCTTCTTGTCTTCGCCTTGGTGAGTGTGTTGAATGGGTTGGATTGCATGCGTGCGCTCAATGAAATGAATGTTGTTGGATCCTTTGCATGTGATCAACAACACTACTCACCATGTTTGTTTTGTTTCAGCTATTGGGATGGATCCTTAACTTGTACTGCCTCTGTTTCATTCGTGAGTGCATGTTGAGCCCACTGTTGTTCTTGTTCCTACTGCAACTTGTTGGAATGTTTGTGAAACTTCATGTTCTTCCTGAGTTGCTTCTTCAACACATGAAACTCATTCTTTGTTCCATCTTCTGCCTTTGCGCGATCTTCATGTCACGTCGTCACTTCGTAGCCTGAGTCTCCAAGGTTTCTTTCATTATCAGTGGATCTGCTTGATCTTGCAACTTTGCTTTGCCTTTATGTTGTTAACAACCTTCCTCTTGCATTTGTTGCATTCGGTATGTTTCCTTCAGTTGTTGTTCATGATGTTTCTCACTGTGATTCTACTTCTTGATGTCCTTGTCCACGAACAACTTGATGTCTTCGTGAGTAGGTAAGCTCGTGGACACTTAATCGATTGCATCCCCAAGTTTGCTCTAAACAATGTCTTCATCTCTGCTCTCTTGGAAACCATTGTACCTGTACTACTGAGAGGCAGATGAACACCTGTGATACCTGGAGACATGGAAACACTCATAGCAAGCAATCTATTAGTTGAAAACCAAAATGACCATGAGATTTGAATTGCAACATACTTGGGTGAATGATCATGAAGGTTGTGCAATTTCAGTCAGGAGGTCGGGAGACTGACTACCAAGACTGCACAAGGCACCGTTCGGGCTGCTGGGAGACTAACTAATTGTTGGAACTGCAAAATGCGCAAATCCATTTGGGCAGTTGGCTACTGGGATTGGTGATTGTGTGTTTCCAACTAGGAAAGACTACTGGCCCAGGGATAGATTTGCGAAAATTTTTGGGCCAAGCAACCACTAACCTCCACTGATGCGCAATTCAGCCCATGGGCTAGTATTGGGCTAGAATGTGCAAATATGAAGAGGAAGGTGAGCCTTCATTCTCCAGATTGTGCAATGTAGCCTTGGTGAAGGCAGAGACCGGGCCAAGGTTGGCCTGACTCACCTACGGGCAACTAAAAACAAGTAAGTTGATGAAATTGATGGCGACACTAAGTGATAGAAGAAGTGATAAACAGTGCATGCGAAACATGAATGGAGGATTAAGAAAACAGATCAACATGCACATGGGTGAGGTCGTTCACCAGTTGGGCGAACGTCAATGCAAAACAGTTTCATGCATTTGATAGCAGTGTGATAGCAACGATAATTAAAACAAAGCTAGGACAAGCTAGAATATACATAAATGACAATAGATGCTCAAAGAAATCAAGCAAACAACACTCACACAAGAAAATACACAAAAAGTGACAGAAATGTAGCACAAGGCATTGGAAGAGAGCTTACCCCAAAACAACTGAGTTGAATGTGCCAACTACTCCTAGATGTGATGTGGGATGTCAGAGCTATAAGGTTGATGTGAAGAATGAGCTCTGGAACATTTGGTTGATGAGTTTTAATAACATCGAGGTTATGATGCGCATGCCACAAATATAACGGAAGCGACACTTGGAGGGAGGTTTTTGAATTTCTCCTTGCATGTAACCTCCAACTACTAAATATAGATCCCTGCAACAAGGGATGCCTTTGCATGCTGCCTTGGGAGAAGCAACCTATGCATGCAAGTTTGTTTAGCTTGGTCCTGGAGGGAACCGGTCAACTCAGCTACACATGTAAGTGATTGCTCGATCGCTGGAGAAAAATGTGCATTCGTGAATGTAAGCTGGGTTGATTGATCAAGGGGATTATGCAATTTCTGGGCCCAACAGCTGACTGCTGCCCAAAGTTACACAAATCCTTGGGATGAATCGCTTGTTGACAGGAAAAATTGCGCAAATGTTGCCGGGAGGGTTGGCTGACAGGATTGGGCAATCTTGGAGCCCAGCAAGCTGTCAGAGGGAATTGCCCAATTCCTAGAGGGAAGGCTAGTTGCCCTACATAAATGTGCAAATTTCACTGGGAGTTTCTTAGCCTGCAGCTAGATAAAGTCCAGATGAGCAACCTGTGAAGGCAAAAGATCAAACTATGATCGACAGGCATCCTTTGAGCAAGAAAGACACTGAATCTTGAGGACTTGATGAAGCAAGGCAAGCTGCAGTGAAGGTTGGTAGGGAGGCTCCAAAACAGGCTAAGGAAAAATTTTGGAAGGTGGTTATAGCTGCTACAACATGCCACAATCTTCTCCTTAATTTGAGAGTGAATCAAGAAGAAGAAAAAAAATTTGGTCTAGGGTATGACCTTATTGAATTTCTTAGAAGAGATTAAAGAAATTCTATTAGGCGTGGTTACCTCTAGTATCTTATATAATTATCTTCCAAAGTAATAATAACACTACGAGGTCTAAACTCATATACACCATGAATCTTCTACAAGTATGGTTGGAGTAAATGAACATCACAAATTTCAAGGGGAGGAATATCACTCAATACCTAATCCTTGAAGGAATCGGTTCCATAGGATAGGTGACACTATTGGCTGATGCAAAGATCTCATCATTGGTGGAGACACCCTATGGTGTATGGTTGCAGGTGTGGTGTTTTCAACAGGCCTAACCACTTAACAACCTCTTCTAAGATGAGGTTATTTTAACTCCTTCTATTGCAATGAAATGCAATGGATCACCCTTCATCTATATCTATGAGTGAAAGAGGCACTTATGTTCCTTCAGATCTTCAGGCTCATTTTGTTGGACCCTTCTGGTGGCACTGGTAGCAATGGGTTCTACATCAATTATCTGTTTCCCCTTGTCAAGGTTTGGTTAGCAGTTAGAAACTCTATCTAAATTTGAGGCTTTTAGCTATGCCACCAATGAATTCCTTGTGTGACATTCATCGATGTTATGGGAGGAGCTCTTGTGGAACTTGTACCACATTCTCGTATATTTCTTCATTTTCCCATTACCATTATTTTTTTGTGTCTTATATGGGTTGTGCTGGGGTGGTCCACCTTGGGTCTGTCCTTTTTTCTGCGATTTGGGGATTCCCTTGCCCTACTTATATTGTGAGGGATTCGTAGATCCAAAGTATTGCTTTTGCTTAATGTTTTGTTCAATTCTGACAGCATATCGATATGTTGTGCCAAGTGAGGAGATGTCCAAGAACTCCATTTCTCTCTAGATGTATCTTTGTAGACAACCATGGTACTTGAGCACCAACCTATGTTGGTGCACAAGGCATGAAATACATTTGTGAAATATGGCACTGCTTGGTCCCTCTCCTGTAGTAGTGTGGTCCATCTCATGTATTGGTATTCATAAATTCCAACGGGGTATTAATGTTCCTTAACAATATCCCTAAAAATGTTCCTAGTGGGTGTGACTAAAAGTAATTTAGATTCCTCTATGGAATTTTTCTCATGGTAGGTTTCACACCAATCCTTGACTTGGGGATAAGCCATATGGAGTGAAAAGGTAGTATTTTCTCTATTGGAAAAATTGTGGACCAAAAAATACCCTTCTAGTATATTTAACCATCTTTGTTTAGCATCCACATCTATTTGGCCTTCAAATATAGGAATATCAAAATTAACTTGTACCTTGAAAGGGTGGAACCTCCAAAGTGGCGACTTGATGAAGATGCATTGCTTACTGGAATTTGTCAAAGGGTCTAGGAAAAATTATCCATCATCTTGTTCCTTTTCCACTTGAGAGTTTTCTCAATCAATAGTCTAACAGGATATCCTTCTCCCTCATCTTTCTTTTCTTCTGCCATGGAATGATATCGAGGTCAGGTGAGGACGGTCTTGTAAGGGCTTGAGCAGTCGAGTCCCAACTAATTATACCTCTACCTCATTGGGGACATGCAAAGAAAAAAAATTAAAGATAAGCCTGCAATGATACTAATGATCTAAATTTATGAAGGGAATAAAATGATATACAAATTTTTAACCAAATTTCAAAGATATAGTGCAACCTATCTTTTATTAATAAATGGAAAGCATTGACATTGTATAAATGCAAAATGAAAACAAACTAAATTGAATAGTGGTAGCTTATCATTAAGAAGAGATGTGATGGATACACACATTCTTGGTTTGTCTTATAATGAGGCTCCAAGGAATTTTGATCCAAAAAAAATGAGAAAACCCAAAACATCCAAAAAACCAACCATAGGAGATGAAGTGTCAAAAGGCTTGTGGGCCCCGATAAGGTAAGTTGGAACATCAACTTCCTGGGGTTGTAACATTGGCATATGATATCTATTTTGGGCACTTGGTAGGCCATTGGAAAGGTCTAAACAAGAATTACATTTTCTAACTGAACTCAGAATTCAACAATTATCGAGTGCTTATTTTTCCAAAAAAAAATGTTTAGGGCCTCAAAACGGATCTAGAAGTTTAGACAAAAAAGTTGTAAAAAAACTTCCAAAATAGAAAAATGTGTTGTGAGATAGTGGAATAGGTGGGTGGCCATTGATATCCACTAGGATCAATCCTCCCCCCTTCGAAATCAATGATCTCCATTGTGTTGAGTGTTTCCATTAGATGGGGAAAATTCTACTGAACTTGGCCCCTTGTTACACAAAAATATCGTCACCTTGATTATTTGCAGTCGGTGTAGGTCTATCATTACCTAAACCAGCTTCCTAAGCAAGTCTTAAACCTAAGCTCTTCAAAACAAGTTTGAGAAATGTGAGAAAGACATCAAAAAAGAAATGTAACTCTGGTTCCGCACTTTCTCTTACTTTTGCCTGTGGGCCCACACCTTTTGTTCAAGTTATCTGCGTACTTATACGCTCTGTATGTAAAGGGGAAGGTGCGTACCCCTGTAAAAGTCAAAAGGTGCAATTTTTATCTTAAAAACTCATCTTGGGTTGATTCTAGAGTTTTCTAGAAGGATTTGTTACGTGGATTGTTCGCTCCAAGTGGTTCATGCATCCCATACAAGGAGGAACTAATCCCTTGTTGAGAGGAGCTATCCCTTTGAAGGAGGACTCTATCCCTTTGAAGGAGGAGCTCGTAACTGATCTCCATTGCACTATAAATTGAGGCATTGGGTCAGTTGCCAGAGAGGTTAGAAGCTGAACTTTTGAGGGTAAATGCTAGTGAAATCAAGACTTCCTATTTGAGCTTAAGAGGAGAGATCACATACCTTTTTGGCCTCATTAGGGAGTGAGTGAAGCTTTTCAAAGTAGAGGAGACTTCTTGTTGGACCCTGGGAGGAGCTTGTACAGCGTCAAGGCAAAGGTTGTAAGGTTATTCTCTTTTGAATTAATACAATCAAACTCATTTTTCTCAACAAGTATCTCATGCTATTTGTTTCATGGACTCCTTGACTTTCATGTTAAATACGTTTTATAATATTGGATATTCAGGTGCTATTTAATCGTTTGCCTTGTTTGTGCTTGCAGGTTTTTGAAAAAGGAACTTACTTGGATCAAAGGAGCGAAGGCATCTCCAAACTTGCGTTGGACATGAGGTAGGCCTTAAAACACACTTGTTTCCCATTACTTATAAATCACGTTTAGAGAAAGATAGTGTCTAGTTGGTTTGTTTGTCATTAGGTCTTCATTAGATTCTAGGATGGTCTATCTTGTCCACAAGATCGACTCATTCCGCGTGACAAAATGGCGACTCCGCTGGGGACTTGATTGTTTTCCTCGTTTTTCTTTGACTTGAGAAACTTGCCTTTTTGTTTCTGTTTTTGGCTTGTTGTGTGTGGCTTTGGGTAGAATTAGTGGATTTAGCTTTTTTTTTTTTTTTTCATTACTTTGGTTGAAGTCTGCAGTCTACGCTTATATCACAGTGCGTACCTGTACGCACTTTGATTTTGTGCACAGAGCGTACCCGCACCTGGGTGAACTCTGCACCTGCGTACCCTGCTAAATTTTTGAAATTTTTGACTTTTTCTCTTTCAGTTAATTTTATTTTGTTTTTCTAGTGTTATCCTCTGCCCATACCTGCATGTGACTGGTTGAAATCTTTCCTTGGTTTGATTTCATTAGCATTAGGGTTTTAGGTGAAATTCCTAGAAGTTTTGCTTGTTGGGTTTGTTTTTCGATTTGGTTGTGTAGTGGCTCTAAGCTTAAAGGCTGTAGGCACTTCAGATCACCTTAGTGTCTACCAGTCTTCTTGAGAGTCTGACCATTTATGAAATCTCCCCTTGTTGAGAAATCCGCTTTGAGTTTTCTCTTTACAAAACTTCGATAAGCTTGTGATTGAAAGTTTGGATTTTCATTTTTAAAAAGGAATACAAAATTGGTTGTTCTTGACTTATTTGTGATTCTGGACAAATCAGTCCTTGGTTTGCTTGTGACCAAGTAAAACATCCTCAAAAAGACCTTTTGTGAGCTTTTTACTTCAAATAGGGTTTTTTAGTTTGTAGATGTTAAGTTTGCTTTATTCAATAGTTTTCTCAAAGATTTGCTTTAGTAATAGTTTTAAATATTTTAACGAAAAATGAAAGGTCTCTTTTGAAGAAAGCTTGTTCTTGGTAGCAGTTGAGTTTTCGAATGAAAAGAGAAATTCTTGTGGACATAATTAGTTGTCTCGTTTTTGAGTGCATTGAAACGAATACTCTTCTTTTGATTTGATCGTTAAAGAAAGATTTGTGTTTTTAAGTATTTGCATCCTCCAACTCTTTCTTAGATAGAACTTCATTGAAGAGAAAATATTAGTTAGTCATCTTAAGTGCATTTTTGTAGTCATTTTGAGTCGAGTCTTTACACCATAAGTTTCATCTCCATCACCTTTTGACTTAAATCAAAAACCACTAAAAATCAGGCTTAATATAAAATCAATCTAGCAATTTTTTTGTTTCTAGGGCTCTGATACACCAATATAGCTTAGGCTAGTATCTTGGAGTAGGGAGTAATTAACTCTCCAAGATAAGTAAAAAAACCAAGTAGCTTTCTCTTGTGGTAGGAGAAATCCAATTGTTGCATTTATACTCTGGGAAAGCTCCTCTTAAAGGAGAAGCACGAGATCGTGTCCGAACCAGTGTGGGAATCAATCCTTCTTCATTGGGAACGACGCCAGATATTCACGTATTACAAACGGTAAACCTCGGATTAACAATTGTCGAGGAGCCTGGGGTCACTTGTTGGTAAACCTCGGTTTATGTTGAGGAGCCTTCAAGGGGATTGAGCTTGCTACTCTGCCCTTGCGTGCGTATCGGATCGTAGACTGTTCCCCCAGGTATATTTGTTTATGTTGGTAACCTTAATGACCATATTCTCTAGGATTCTTCCTAAGGTGACGTTGGCGGGAAGATCCCACTGTACCTGGAGCAGACGTCGGCTAGACTCAATTGGATTTTCTAGGGGGTTCTATTCACTCAAGACGGTTAAGTGGAGAAACATGGTCCAGTCTATTCATTAAGCAGGTTGCCGGGGTAACTGTTCCAACCGCTATTTCTGTATCGAACTCTGCGACGTTGGATTTCATCACCAACTAGTGTTTTCGGTCTGGAGAGTTACTGTTTGTGTGTGTTTGATCTCTTAGATTCTTTAGGCGTGTGCTTCAAATTTTTTTGGTTCTTTAGAGACTTTAGGTGATTTTCATTGAGATTTACTTTGTTTGCGTGTGAATTAGTTAAAAGTCTTTAACTGTGGTTGAATTACCGAGACATTCCCGTAGACTTCGGGGCCAATCCCCTGAGTTTGTTAATGTGGCTGATTTACTGAGGACTTCTCGTAGACTTCGGGGTCAACCTCATGAAGATATACCAAGTCACTTTGAAGGCTTGTGAGTCCTCGTACCTCCCACTAGCAGTAGAAGTGGGTCACCTGAAGAAGGAGAACCTTCTTTGGTAGAATATTCTGATTCTCAACCAGTAGTAATTTCAGAAGTTACTGGTAGCATTGCGTCTACTAGTGATATAGGTGAAGAACCTGACGTATCTGAACCTGAATCTGAAGTTGCTCCTACTCCCGTATCAGAGTTTGTTTCTCCGGCTCCTAGTGGTCCTAGTTCTCCCAGGGTAGAAACCGTAATTACCCAAGATCTTCCCGCTGGACTCATAGCGATCGAAGAGCTTGCTATTGCGGATATTACATACCTTTTTGGCTTCATTAGGGAGTGAGTGAAGCTTGTCAAAGTAGAGGAGACTTCTTGTTGGACCCTGGGAGGGGCTTGTACAGCGTCAAGGCAAAGGTTGTAAGGTTCTTCTCTTTTGAATTAATACAATCAAACTCATTTTTCTCAACAAGTATCTCATGTTATTTGTTTCATGGAATCCTTGACTTTCATGTTAAATATGTTTTATAATATTGGATATTCAGGTGCTATTTAATCGTTTGCCTTGTTTGTGCTTGCAGGTTTGCGACAAAGGAACTTACTTGGATCAAAGGAGCGAAGGCATCTCCAAACTTGCGTTGGACATGAGGTAGGCCTTAAACACATTTGTTTGCCATTATTTATAAAGCGCATTTAGAGAAAGATAGTGTCTAGTTGGTTTGTTTGTCATTAGGTCTTCATTAGATTCTAGGAAGGTCTATCTTGTCCGCAAGATCGACTCATTCCGCGTGACACCCCTAGTGAGCCAGTTGCCTTGGAGCAAGAGATGACATGTTTTGACAACTCGATATAGATGGATCCTCTATTGGTGAGTACTCTTAATTTGTGCATCAATGATTTTATCAATTCTTTCTCATTTAATTAAATTTGGGTTGAGATTTGTCAGTGTCAGCTTCTTTGTGATTTCTAATATGTCTAACAATGATGGAAAATATGGCTGAAGGAGGTCCACATTGAACACCGGGTGCTGACCAAGGAAGGGGGGGATAAAGTTTTGTCACTCATAGCCTTGGTGATGATGTAAGGTCCATATTGAATGTAATATACCCTGGTTAAAAGTTCATGTAATAAAAGTTAAAAGGAAAAATAAGACCACGATTAAGGGACGCTTATTCCAAGATGAATGTTGGGAAAATATATCCTAGTGGGAATCACTGGATGTGTTTATGGCTAAGGAAAATTGGCAAAGGCATTAGAAAGGCCAAAAGGTATTTTGGCACATTTATTTATGAAAATAAAGGAAAATAGGAGAAAAGGAAGGTGAAAGGTCACATGTTGCATGTGAGGAGGAAATTGAAGGAAAATAATGGAAAATGAAGAAAATGGAGGCCTCATTGATGAAAAGGCTTATGAGGATCAGTTCATGGCTTTTATTCTGTTCATTTTTGGAGCTCTCTCATTATTCTCTCTCTCTCACACACTCTTGGCACTTAGATTTTTCTTGGAGCTCTCTAGCTTTGGAGCAAGGAAGGGAAAAGAAATCACATGATGGACAATGAAAGGAAAGGAAAGCAAATATCAAGCAAGGAAGAGCAGGAACAAGAAACGTCAGCAGGAATAATTGTAGGTAGCATATTGTATGTGTGATTTACTAGCTAGTTTTGACATGCATGGCTTTGCATGTTGGTATATGGTTATGTTAGTGTGAGTGGCATAGTTTTGTTGGGTTACGACAATGGTTTTCAGCCTTGCCTTTTTTTGGATAGCCATGGTATGATGGGATTTTTTTCTCGGTTTTTAGCTTTGGAATTTCCAGATGGGTTTCAGAATCCGTCGCGGAGGTGTTCTCAGGAAAATTCCCAAAGGCCTAGGAATCCCTTGACCGGTTTTGGTGGGATACATGATAAATCCTAAGGGTGGTGCCTCATCTTAGGGCCTAGTGATCCAGCATGGATTGCAATAAAGCCTAAGAGACTGGTGTCTTGGTTTAGGGCCTAATGATCCAGCGTGGATTGTAGTAAATCCTGAGAGACAAGGAGATGGAAAATTCTTCAAGGATAGTGATGGAGTCTGAAGGCATTCCAAACTCGGTTTGGTTTTGTAATCTCAGTGCCGTTTTTGGTGAGATCATAGTTTGGTGAGGGTGGAGGTGGTTTAGCCTATGGATTCCATTGGTTGCTTTTAGATTGATTTATACACGAGATACAACATTCACGCTTGGAATATGGCACAAGGGTGACTAGATGAAAGAAAAAAAACTAGAAATAAAGATTAGAAACACAAATAAAATTTAAAAAAAAAAAAGAAAAAGAAAAAAATGAAACGTATTGTGTGTGCGTGATATGTGGGAGAGGGTGATGCTTGGCATCACCACTCTGCCCACGAGGTCAGTTGTTGTGTGCAATGCCCCTTCTCCCATGAGGATGTCTTGTGTGGTAAGTTTCCAAGCCAACCCCGAGGACGGATGGGTGATGTCATGCATCACCCTCCCCCACACACAATACAAACATATGTGTGTTCTATGCATGGTTTTAGAATTAACATGATTTTGGATTAAGATTATCTTGACGCGTGCATGAGTTGTGGGGCAAATTGCTAGGTTTCCCATGTGGGTGGAGGGGTGATGTCAGGCATTTCCCTCCCCCACACATGCACAAATGTATGATGTGTTCCATGCATGATTTTAGAAGTAGCATGATTTTGGATTAAGGTTAGCCTGATGCATGTGCATGAACAACAAGCTGTGCGACCAACTGTAAGGTTTGTCGTGTGGGTAGAGAGATTTCCCTCCACCACACACAATGCAAATGTATGATATGTTCTATGCATGATTTTAGAATTACCATTATTTGGGATTAAGGCTAGCCTGATGCATGTGCATGAGCAAAATTTTTTCTCAACATTGAGATGTATAAATTGGTGAAGTGTTATTAAAATATTCATGGGATATTTTACAAATATATGATGTATCCATGATGTTATGCATATAATATTTTTGTTTTGTTTTATGTATTCTATTTTTTGTATTTTGTATTTTATGTGATATGTAATGTACATGTGATGACACTTTCTTTTGGAATAAACTTATGGCAATATTTCTTGTGTAAGCATGTGGAAAAGTGTTTGATTTTGAGAACTGATAGGAACTATATGACTTATAGTTGACCTTGATTCAATGGCAGGCTAAGGAAACACTCCCGAGCAAGATTTCCAATTCCCTTTCTTCAATTAACTAAGAGGTGGGCGCATCACCATTGCATATTCAGGTACAAATCCTTATTCCTAATGGGTTTGACTCGATCTTTTGGGGGTGGATTGAGGTCTTGAACACCTACTTAGTAGTACATTAAGAACCTAATTAGAGAGGAGACGAGATGAGTGAGAACCCGAGAGATCATTTGAGTTCTTAAAGGATCAAGAGGTAATGTTTCCATAATCTCCTAATCTTAGAGAAAATGTATTATTGACCCCCCATTTCCCTTGATACCATTGGTGTTCATTGAGTTGGACTTTTATATTATCAAAATGATCTATTGAAGTGGTGGCAACTGGGTTGGCCCATAAGATACACACTAAGTTGAATCTAAAATAGTTCATTTTCATTTGATACAATTATCAATAAAGAACCATCAATTTTGTAGAGCAAGGAAGAGGAACACCCCCTATTTTGTGGTGTTTACAAGCAAGATCACAATAACAAACTGAAACTAAAAGGAAGGTCGGGAGGAGGGTATTTGAGGTGCTACCCCAACTCAGATTGGGGGGTTAGAGGAGGGGTCACGTTCGATGGAGTTCCCCTCTAAGCTTGATAGAAAGATGAGATTAGGTAAGATCTCTTGATCTACTAAATATAACAAGTGTTCAATTGAAATAAGATTAATTGAATAAACCAATCTTCAGGATCTATCAACCATAACCAAATTGACGATCCTTATTGTTTCTTTTCTAGGAAAGAGGTTCTCTCCAATGTGTGTTGTATTGTATTACTATGATACTAAGCGCTTGCTAACTCAATGGAACCCTTTTCCAATTCTCTTCTTTGGAGCCCTTTTGTGATAAGTTTGAAACTATTTGGGGGTAGGGTCAATTTGAACAAACGAGAAAGTTTCAAAAGTAAGGGTGCTTGCTTGCTCATTCAACTGGCTGTGTCTCTCATTCACGACTTTTGGTGAAAGTTGTAGAAGAAGGAACTAAGAGGGGGTGAAACCTTCCTCTATTATATTCTATGCCAGCCTGTGCCCTCTGTGAATAGTTTTCCTTATTGTTGGTCATTATATAGTTAATTTAACTAGAGTGTTGTATGTGCCCCCCCAAAAAAATATCACTTTCATAATTGATCCATATGAGTTGTGTTTGGGGGAGGGCGATGCTTGGCATCATGCATCACCCATTTGGTCCCTTTTTTTTATTTTTCAGTTTTTTTAATTAAATTTATTTTATTTTATTTATTTATAATTTTAAAAAATTAAATATAATTTAAATTTTTATTTTTTTAATTATTATTTATTTTTTCTAATTAAGAAATATATTAATAATTTTTAAAAATTATTTAATTATTTTTCCCCGATCTTTTTTTTAATTATTTATGAGTTGTTTTTAAGATTGATTTTTTGAAAATATTTTAATTTGTCTAGAATTCGGCATGGATTCATTGAAATCACAATTTTTATGGGTGAACTCTGCATAATCCAAGTGGCCCAGGGATTTTTCAAGGTGTTGAATCCATATATGCAGTCAAAAAACCAGTTAAACAACAAAAATCAAGATTTCACCGGAAACTCCAAAAAGTCACACTTAAATGACAACTCCAATTATATATATATATATATATATATATATATATATATGAATGTTTTTTTTTGTATTTTAATATTTTTTCTCTTTAATTTTTTTCTCCCTTAATTAATAATAACAATAATAAGTATATTTTAGTTTTTTTAATAAAAAAAGGCAATTAGTTTTTTAGTTGATTTTTCCCCTTTTAAAAATTATTTACAGCTTTTTCCTAAATTTTTTAATGTAAATTATTTTAAAAATAAATAATTAATAATTAAACAAAATTTATGTAATGAGACTTTTAAGTTCATAGTTGTTTTTGTTTTGTTTTGTTTGTTTTTTTCCTTGCTACCAATGGTTAAGACTATAATGTCATTTAAATAGTAATTTTAACATTGTAAAATAAAATAAAAGTTAAAGAAATTTAAAAAACAAGTATTTGAAAAAAAAATAGAAAGGTAGACAAACTTTAAGTGCTTAGTTTTATTGTTTTTTGTAGTCATGATATTTGGTTTTTAAAGTTGTTGTTGAAAAATGTTTTAATTTTAACCCTAAAAAAGGGGGGTGATGTTGCATCATAACTTTCACATTTCAACATGTTTTTTTCAAGATGTTTTTTTCATGTATTTTGTTGTCATGATATTTGGTCTTTAATGTCATGATTGAAAATTGTTTTTTTATTATAAAGAAACGATTATGAATGTTTTATTTAAAAAGAGAGCTAGGATCCGGTACAAAACCATTACATTTCTTCAAAAGTGTCGATATTCCTCATTGGTTTGAGATTGAGCACGAAGGTTCAATCCAATCCTTCAAGTGATTACCTCATGAAAGAAAAAATTCAGCTCCATTCCAACTAAAAAAATTCCAAAATATTCTTAAAATGAAAATTCATTTACATTCCATTTTCCACTACTTTTGATTGGCTTGTGGTTTTTCTAAGAAAAATATTTTTCCTTCCTTCCCCACTTTAATCTAATATGTATTTTCTACTACAATCGATGGATCACCCTTCAATGAATGAGCCTTTTTGTCTTTAGTTTCTTCCTTATCTTCCTAGTCTATTGAAGAAGTTTCTTTCAGAATCTTTTCCAATTCCTTTTCTTGGGGATTCAAAGGGAAATCTAACTTTGACTAGGGTTTGTTTCACTCCCATTGTTGCAGAATCCAATGGGTCCCCGTGCACTTCTTCCTGATTGGTTTCTGTTTGCTTCGATGAATCTTCTTTAACAAGAACTTCTTCATGGTTTTCCTTTGCTTCTTTCTTACCCTGAGTCTCTTCTTATTTATATATCGTGTAATGCTTGGTTTGAGCTCCTTCCCATCATATGGGCCTCTAGTTATTTTTTTGGACTTTGTTATTTTACGAATGCTTTAGGAATTTTTTTATTACATTCCTTGATTCATAGCACACTCTACATCGAAATGATACATTTTCACAATCAATATTTTGATCCTGAACATAGTCTGGAGTTGTCAGATTAATTTTAGTAGGGTAACCCTTGTTTAAATTCATCTCAACACATATTCTTGCATAAGGGGTTTTATAATAAAAAAATTGCTTATGGGTTGCAACAGTAAAACTTCCCTAATGCATTACTAATGCAAGACAATGTTGGGAGATTCCAAAAATGCAGGGGAAGGTTCAAAAGCCTTACCCAAATAGGAGCCATGGATATTGATGTCTTTACTAGATCAAAGGTGGTAGACCGGGGTTGCACAAAAAGGGCAATGCTACCCCAAAACCGGGGCTCAGATTCACAAATATTCTTCTCATCCTCAATATTATCAAAAACTACAACAAAAAAAACCTGAGCCAAAAGGTAAATATTCAAATCATTCGTCAATAGTGGTTTCCATGATTCGATTCAAATATCCATTTGTGGAGGTCGAACAATCATTTCCATAACCCATTAAATCTGCATACCAAACCCTAATCTATTTTTTGTTTAGCGTTAAATGCATCCTTTTCGATAGGAATATCAAGGGCCAGAGCTTCCTAGACAACCAAAAGAACATATTCTGATTTCAACATGGAACTATACGAAACTAAGGCCTGATCTGACATTCCTTCAATAGAAAAAAAATTATTCTCTGAATCACAATAATTTGTCATAGATTAATGAGCTGCAGAAACCCTAGCTACCACTCATCTCTTCTCAACTATTCTTTTTTAAATGTTTGAATTTTAATCCTGGAAAAGAAAAAGAAAAAGAGGGAGGTGATGTTGCATCACCACTTTTCAAAATCAACATGAAAGTCATGATTTTATACAACCATAAAAAAACAAGAACTCGATAAAGTTGTCATTAAATTCATAACATTATTTAATGCACTATACATCCCCAAGAGTTCATATATATATATATATATATATATATATATATATATATATATATATATATATATATATATATATATATATATATATCGAGAGAGAGAGAGAGAGAGAGAATTAAGAAGGTGGACCATCATAGTAAAGGTGTGTAGAAAATTATTGTGTCATAATTGGATGGGTCACTCATGAAAGAAAAAAAAATTTGACCACACATCATACCTCTAGATGGCTAAGCACGTATGATAATTTAAGTGAAAATTTCATATGTTACACATTATTTTCCTACACTACAGGCACTCCATAACCTAATCCCACACATTATTCCACTCATAAGATTTGACATATCTAACTTGATGACAAATATTGCAAATAATCTCCAGCTCAACTACATTTCTCAACAACCACTGAAATATGTAAACTAAGAATTGTCTATATCACCTCCCAAAGAAAAATGGCAAGACACAACTTAATGAGACACAAGCCTATTGATGTATTTTTGTACTCCTATTGTATTTTTCCTACCCCCAAATTTTTCTTGACTTAGTCATTTTTCAAGACAAATGTGTATATATACTCTTCACTCTACACTCCACACATCCCTTGCATTCCACACTAAGGTTTACGCATTTCCAACAGTTAGGAATTTTCCTTTGTGTGCGAAAAGATTCATCAACTATTCTTCCACCCATCGTTCCTTTGCCACATGTATTATCCCACACATCATTATTCTTGCACATTCAGTCCCCCACACAAGTAAATTTCCACACAACATGTCGTAACTTACCTTTCTACTTTCATTCCATACTTAATGAAAATCAGTTGATTTCTCCTTTCAAGGCTAATTGAAAGCTCATTTAGGAAGTTTGATCCTTAATGTGGAAAAAGGTTCTTGATATTGTACAACACGAACCATATTTTCCTACATCTTGATATAGTGTCATGTGAATTATCCACATGTCACATCCTACCCTTGCACTACAAGGATTACTTAACTCATTGCCTTGATATTGTATTACATGAATCATTTCTTATGGAATCTTTTTAAGATTGGTTATAAGCTATTAACTTCCACTATCATTCTCCCATGGCTTGATGAAAGTGGTATGTGAAAATGTGATAACCTATTAAATACTTCTATCCCTCAAGGATTTAACAACTAAGACTTCTACTAAGGCATTATTAATCTACCACACATCTCCAAAATACATTAATCTAATGAGTTCTATGGAAAATAAATAAAAGAAGGAACCAATTTATGGAGACAAAACCAACTCATTATCTAGACAAAATGAATTTTTCCACTGGTCTATTACATATCAATGGTACTTAAACTTGGCCCTAGAAGAAAGACAAAGAAATAAAATTTGGAATATAGGATTTGTGAATGCAACATGCATCCCAAAAGTCTTCAAATTCAAGGAAATAGTGCACTAGTGTGCAAGACAATTTGATTCAAAGGCTAGAACCATAAGGCTCAATTTGAGGAAGAATCCAATACTTCTTACTTCTAAGGAGTTTAGAAGAATTTTGAAGCTATGTGAGCCCAACAAGAAGCTCAAGGTCACAAAGGTTAATTATTTCCTGCACTCACAAGGTGACATGATGAATATTCTTCAAGAATTTATATTTCCTTCGACACCCATCCCATCTAGTCTTTCTTCTATAAATATCTCTATTTTTATTGATGCATATAGATATTTTTCCTATTATTTGTGTGATTTATGTAGTGTGAATCAACTACAATGGTTCCTAGGTCAGTATTGTATATTTTATATTTTTTTTCAAAAGAGACACCTTGTTTAATTTGGGGGAAGTTATTTCCAATGATATTTCATATCAGTTGGTCAATTTCCCAAAGACCCAAAAATTCTATATGATGGCCTCCCTAGTAATGATGACAGTTCATGCATTATATTCCACTGACTATCTTGTAAAAATAACATGAATCAAGATACAAAACCAACTCAATTTTGGTATCCTATCTTGTGGAAGCACAAAGCCCCTCTCCATTTTATCAAGTCCAAGATCATTTTGTTTGTGAATTCAACCATATGTTGACAGGGAAAGAGCCCAAAATTATTTCTGATGAAGTAAAACAATTTCTTATAGGAAAAGGGAGATACAAGGAGAGAGATGATAATACTTATTAGAATACATAAATATAAAGGAAAACTCTTATTTCTCCCTATGTTTGTTCTTGATAGATACTTTGTTGTTGAAGTATGTAGACAATACTACCAATGGCATATTTTTTTTGAGAGGAAAAAGAAAAGTAAATGTATTATGCTCCCTTTTATTGCAGAAGAGACTACCATAAGAAATTTCATCCCATTTCATAGAATTTGTTGAATTATTCAAACATTTAATTTAACTGAAGTTGAATCAATATAAGGATTCAACCCTGAAGGTATCTTTTCTAGTCACTTGCATCTATGAGATATGTTAATTTGTTTACAATGGTTTCAGAAGAAAGTAGAGAGAATCAAGTCTCTAAAACACCTACCCCAACCTACCATGTTACAATTGAAGCAAGTACTAATACCAAAGAAAGAACAAAGCAAAGAGGGAAAAGGCTCATAAGATCTAATCCTATTTAGGCACCCCAAACTGATTGAAGTTCCTCTTCTACATAGAGGAAAAATGAAACTATTGCTATAAGTGGAGACATCAACAACCAACACTTTGGTGATGGTGGTCGAGGAACCAACCCCTCTTATTTCTCTTGAAAAAACCACATGTAGTCTCATAATTTAAAATAAAAAGTTCAAGTAAAAAGGGGTTGAAAAATGCAAAAGTGTAGGTTTTAACTCTCTACATAAATTACCCGCATATGAATTCTAAAAATAAACAATGGCAAGAGCATAAAACATAAAAAATATATACGTAGATATTTTCCCTGGGATCCCCAAACTAGGACTATTAGATTGATTTTTTATTATATTCCTTTCAATGTTATAATACATATATATACATGCCAAAGAATCCATAAACCCCAATCCATCTACCCTGGATTAGAACATAACCGTATTTCCCTTGACCGTATCTACAAAATACCATGGGAAGAAAACCATCATGCCCAATACCATGTGCGAAATCCATGCAAAATACCATAGGTAGGTCCACCCACTTGTGACCCCCCCGCTGCGCCTAGTGCAATAAATGGGATTCTGGTTGTGCCCCCTCTACCTCCTCGATTTTGCATGTGAGGATAGTCGTGGAAATAATATAACACACACCCAACATTATCCCACTTGTTATTTTATTTCCACAGGGGGCCACATGAGAGCTTATTCATTGGTCCAACCCTATAATGCCCATTGTTTCTCTACACCAAGAGAACATTTTAGTGCTCGCGGACTTTGTAAATGCATCTGCAATATTCTTCAAAGTTTCCACTTTTACCAGCAACACCTTTTTTTCCTCAATCATATCCCTTATAAAGTGATACTGAACATCAATGTGCTTTGTCTTTGAATGATAAGTAGGGTTCTTTGCCAAGAAAATTGCACTTTGTTTATCATAGTCTATCCTTATAACCCATTGTACTAACCCCATACTTGAACACAATCTATGCAACCAAATTGCTTCCTTGCTTACATGAGTGGCTTCCATTTATTACGCCTCTGTAGTTGAAAGTGCCACTATAGATTGTCTCTCACTCATCCAAATGACTGCACCTCCAAATAGATTAAACACATACCCACTTGTAGATCTTCTTTGATCTAGATCACCAGTCCAGTTTGCATCAGGAAAGCCACTGATGTATAAAACTTTGTCCAATCTTGGTCTTCCTTGGTAGCGCAGGCCATTATCACTAATGCCACACAAATACATTAAAACTCGCTTCACTGTTGTCCAATGCTCCTTCCATCAGTTTGACATAAACCTGCTCAATACTCCCAATGCATGAGCAATCTCTGGTCTAGTACAAACCATTGCATACATCAAGCTACCAATTTTACTTGCGTTTGGAACATGGGACATGTCTTCTTCCTCTTCTTGTGTCTTGGGACACTGTTCAACAAATATATTTACACCTACATGAATATGAACCTTCACCAGTTTACTATCTTGCATATTAAACCACTGCAGCATTGTCTCGACATACTTCCTATGGTTTAACTAGAGCTTCCTCTTTGCCCGATCTCGTTTAATTTCCATGCCCAAAATATAGTTTGCAACACCAAGATCTTTCATGTCGAATTTGGATGACAATTGGGTCTTCAATTCCTAGATAATTTCTTTGTTGTTTCCAATCAACAACATATCATCCACATACAAGACTAAATAAATAACACCATCACTAATTAATTAGAAATACACACAGTGATCTTCTTTACTTTTGGTGAAGCCAAGTCCCCGTATAAATGTATCAAATTTCTGATACCATATCCTTGGTGATTGTTTTAACCCATACAAAGACTTTTTTAACCTTCATACCAGTTCTTTCTTACCCTTCACTGCAAAGCCTTCAGGTTGCTTCATGTAGATCTCTTCTTCCAAATCCTCGTGAAGAAATGGTGTCTTAACATCCATCTGTTCTACCTCAAAATCAGAAGCAACAATAAGAGATAAAAGAATTCTAATAGAAGCTACCTTGGCAACAGGAGAGAAATTATCACCAAAATAAATTCTCGGCACCTAGGAATAACCTTTTTCTACCAACCGAGCTTTGTATTTATCCACCTTTCCTTCTGCATTCATATTCTTCTTAAACACCCATTTTCTTCCAATGGGTTTCCTTCCAGCCAACAAATCCACTAGATCCTAAGCCTCATTTTTGTCCAAAGATGCCATTTCATCAACCCTGACCTCTTTCTAGAGATTTCCATCCTCTGAATTTACTGCCTCCCTGACAGTTCTAGGATCATCATTAGTAATAGATAAAGCAAAATCTGAATAGAAAGTAGATGGACTATACCTTTTTGGTTTCCTTCTTTCCCGAACTGAACTTCTCACAGCTGGAGTTTGTGGCTTTTCATCCTCTGATTCCTTTTCTACTGTAGAGTTTGATTCTTCCTCATTTACCTCAAACTCTATCTTCTTAGTTTCCTTTAGTAGGACTTCATGTTTGATAACATCTTTCACCTCTCTAAACACCACATCGCAGTTGTACACAACCTTCCTTGTTTCTGGGTTCCAAAGCTTATAACATTTTAAACCATCCTTATACCCAATAAAGATGTACCTTTCAGATTTACTATTCAACTTGGTTCTTTTCTCCTTTGGAACATGTACATATGCATCACAGTCGAATGCCCTCAAATGTGAAAGAGAGGGTTTCTTACCAGTCCATATCTATTATGGAGACTTATCCTCCAAAACTAATGAAGGTGATCTGTTGAACAGGTTACATGTAGTCTCCACTACCTCTTCCCATAATTCATGTCCTAACCAACACCACTGAACATGCTTCTTTCCTTTTCCATCAATGTCTCCCTCATTCTTTCTGCAAATCCATTTTGCTGAGGTGTGTATGGAGTAGTCTTCTACCGTGCCATACCACACTTCTTATTGAACTCTTCAAATTCCTTCTTGTATAACTCTCCACTGTTATCTATCCTCAACACCTTTGTCTTCTTCTCTGTATGATTTTACACCAGAGCCTTAAATTTTTTAAAATTGTCAAAGGATCTAGATTATTCATGAGGAAATATGTACATGTATTCCTTGAGAAGTCATCTATAAATGATACATAGTACACAGACTTACCCAGTGATGGAATCAACGTAGGTCCAAACACATAACTTTGCACAAGCTTTAATATCCCTTTCGCCCTCTTAGTAGCAGAGGGGAAACTCACCCAATTTTGCTTCCCATATACACAATGTTCATAGAAATTGAAATCCAGAGAGAAATTAGACATACCTTATACCATACCATTACCATGAAGAATTCGAAGGCCCTTCTCTCCAATATGTCCAAGCCTTGATGCTATAGCCATTAGGGGAGTTTTGAGGTCTAAAATGGACCTCCTATGAAAAATGTGCAGCAAAAATAAAATTTACAAGAACCAATATGATTCAAGATGATGATGTCAACCATGGGGGATGATTCACCATGTTTGGAGTAAAAAAGTAAAAAGTTCACAAATAATAAAATAATAAAACTACTTTTTCAACTCTTATTTTCAACTTGTCTCCCCAAGGTTTCACTCAAATTTTGAGTTGGAGTACTTGTTGGATGCAAAATTTGATTCCGCATCCAAGGAGTACCCATGTTGCATACTTTTGACGGACCCTGCTACATGAAAAATGAGAAATACATGGAAAAACGTGATTGCAATCATGTTTTTCATGTATTTCTCATTTTTCATGTAGCACAGTTCATAGAAAGTATGAAACATGGGTACTCCTTGGATGAGGAATCAAATTTTGCATCCAATAAGTGTTTTTGTTTGAAATTTGAGTAAAACCATAGGGAGATAAGTTGAAAATACGAGTTGAAAATATTGTTTTTTCTTTTTTCCCTCTAAAATTTTATGATGTAATCTAATCTTATTTTATTATTTCCACCATTATTTTATAATTTCCTTAGGATGTCCATTTTAGACCTCAAAATTCCCCTAATGACGGTCTTTTCTCTAGAGACCACTAGATTTTCTGCTCCACTTTCAGGAGCCATAGAACTGTTGCACCCATCAATAACAGTGCTACCCAAAATCTTGTACAGAGTGCCAATCCAAACTCCCCGCATCAATACCAGTGCTCCCCAAACCATCTTGCAGGTAACTTTCTTGAACACTATATTTAGACCTGCATCATCCATATTGCTTACAAAAATCAGATTTCTAGCCAATGCAAGAATATGCAAAACACGTGGAATGTTTTAATCCTTCCACCTTGCAACTTTAGCTTAACTTTTCTATGTCCAAAAATTCTAGCCTTCATGTCATCCCCTAAGAAGATATCACCACCATCATATTTCTCATACTCACAAAATCACTCCTTGTGAGGAGTGAAGTGAAAGGATGCACCCGAGTCAATCAACCATGCCTCATGATCTACATGTATAATTGAAGAAGAAGCCAAGTACACATCCCCACCTTCACCTAAGGTGGTTTTTTCCTTTGTAGAAGGAGAATCATCAGATCCATTTCCTTTCTTAGGATATTTAGATCTATGGTCCTTTTTGAAGTACCCTTCCTTTATGCATTTACAACACACATTTACATGTTTTCATGGAGATTTAAATCTCCCTCTAGATTTAGATCTCCCACCTGAGGACTTATTTTTGTTTCTATTATGGGACCATCCTGATACATACAAGGCATCTCCATTCTAGCCTTCCATATTTTTCCGTCTCATCTCCTCCAACAGCAAGGATGAAACTATTTCATCAAACTGCAAGGTAGTTGTATTGCTACCTATTGCAACAACCAGACTATCCCATGAATCTGGTAGAGAACACAAAAAACTGATGCACTTAGCTTCATATGAAATTTTAATATCGACATACAACAACTAGCTTACCACAGTATTAAAGGCATTCAAATGTTCTATCACTAAGTCTCCATCGTTCATCTTCAGGTTATATAGTTTTTTTTTTTGTAGGAACAATTTATTCATTAGAGACTTAGATTGTTACAAAGTCCCTAACTTGTTCCAAAAAGCCTTCACCGAATCTTCCCCTAATACATTTAACAATACTAAATCTGAGATACACAACCGTATTGTGCTCTTTGCTTTCTGATCCAACTTCTTCTAGTATTCATCGAACATTATCATTGGTTTAGTACTCGGATCTACCGCAATCCACTGATCTTTATCCACCAACAGATCCTCCATCTTGAGTTTCCACACTCAAAACTTTGACCATTAAATTTCTCAATTTCTTTCTTTCCATTGCTCACCATCTTCTTTCACCACAAGAATCGATCCCGCAGATCTCCCATTGAACAGGGTCTACCATAGGCCCGAGAAAAAACCCCTTAGTAGCAAAGGCATCCCTTTGAAGCCGAAACAACTATGATACCAGATGTAGGTTTTGACCTTGTACAATAATTACCTGCGTACTAATTCTAAAAACAGAAAATAAGCAATGATAAGAGCTTAAAACATAAAAGAAATGTACACAGATATTTTCCCTTGGATCCCAAAACCTAGACTACTAGATTGATTTTTATTATATTTCTTTCAATGCTACAATACATATATATACATGTCGAAGCATCCATAAACCCTGGATTAGAACATAACTGTAGTTCCCTTGACCGGATCTACAAAATACCATGGGAAAAAAACCATCATGCCCAAAACCATGTGTGAAATCCATACACAAAACCATAGGTATGTTTTCCCACCTAATATAGGGTCAAATTTTTTTTTCCCAGGGTGTTGCCCCGGACCTCGTGAAGGGGGGCTACCGGCCCCTTCCAAACCCCCCGAGAAGGGTGGCTAACGCCCCCCCTGTGACCCCCCCGCTATGCCCGATGCAACAAAGGGGACACTGGTCGCCCCCCTTTAACCCATCGACTTCACACATGAGGGTAGTTGTGGAAAGAATATAACACACACCCAACAAGAAGGACCAATGGATATGGAAGTAGAGAGTATTATAGTTCTAGAATGGGTGATGAACTGAATGGTTGAAGCTCAAAAACTTGTTGAAGAGCATACCTCATTTGAAGAGAAATATTTGACCATGCAGGACACCCATTATAACAATTCTATTAAGAAGTTACAATTTGGAAATATGTAACAAAAATGAAAAATGTTGTGAGTTAAGTGAAAAGTGAAATAAATGTTTTTGGATTTAGATCATCTAGACTCCTAAAATCACATCAGACTATGAGGGATGCTCTTACTTATTTTGTGATAGAGAAAGAAGCTAGAAAATTAAAATTGGAGAAAAGAATACACGAGCTTAAGTAATCTCTTAGTCCAACACTCCTATTCATGACACCATTATCTATTCAAGCACTTGAAGTAATAATAACATTTGGCACACCCTAGAGGATCATAAAATAAGCACAATTGTTAATAAGAACCAACAAATATGTTGTTGTGAATATAATAAGTGACATGGAATCATAGAGGAAGCATAGAAAAATTCTCTACATTTGATAAATTTATCTGAAAGAACTAAATATATATATATTTTTTTTCTGAATATCTATGGAGGGACCTAGAAAATGATCAACAATTTGTTAAACATGGTTCAAGTACATGTGTGAATAAAATCAACTCTCTTAGTGAAATCCAAAGACATCAATAAGGTTTGCCTACCCCATAAAGAATCAAACAAATCAAAGAAAGATGGTATGTTAGGATTAAAATGCTTGAAGATGCCCTTGTTGAATGTTTGATCATTGATTACCACAAAAACAATAACTTCTTTAAAGCAATTAAAATTGCTGAAGATATTACAGGCCCTTGAATGATTAGGGACTCTGTGATGATCCCTAAAGGTTTTAAAATAAGAATTAGATGCTATCAAAGTATCATTGGGGGGTAACTTTGACAATCTGGTTGAGTTTCTTGAAGCTCATATCAAGAAGTGGTTGGTCACGTTTGTCAATGACAATAACAACCAAATGGATATTATTTCACAACTACAATTAGATGCTAAAGAAATAAAAGATGAAATATTTACTTTGAGAGTGAAGCAAGAAGTTATCATCCCACCCAAGAAAGACTACATTGAAGAAGGGTTCAAGAAGTTCCTGAATGAAGTTATTAATCCAAAATAATTGCTTGAGTAGTTAGGGTAACGAATAATCGAGGAGCCAATTTTATATAACTTCTTCCACAACAATTGCATGAGAGAGAGGATTCATTCCACTTGTGATCCTGTGCAATTTTCTGAGTATTTATTTTTCTTTGAAAAAACCCCCTACTATATTTTTAGTCTTCAATTAATCCAATTTCTTTGAAATATTAAATGTTCTCCAAAGCCAATCCCTGATTGCATTTTCTCTCTTTCTTCTAGGTACGTTTATCATTACTATTTAGTCCACATAAGCGCAATCCTAGTCCCTTAGGGACAAATGCATTTTCTCTTACATTTAAGTAATAAGATATTGTGATTGTGTTTTAGGCACTTGACTTTATTTTGAAACTTTGAGTCCATAAATTATTTTTTGACTCTCACAGAGAGCTTATTTCGGGAAGGAATGTCATTTGTGATTCGAAATCTTTAATTTCCAAACAAGAAGTAAGTGTATTTTGAATGTTTTTCTATTCTTTTATGATTTAAATGTGTGATATCATTTTGTAGTTCTCTGAGTGTATGGATTAATACTTTCTATTTCCATCTATCTAAATTTGTTTCAATTATGTTTTCTCATATATTTTCATGGATGACAATGTGGAGTGGATTTGTGGGTAAATAAATTATTTTGTTATTATTTTACTTTTACTTTGAAAAACACCTGGTCCACTCACAAGTGCATGTGTTGAATGCTTAATCTTTAATATTTGAATTATATGCATATCAAAGCATGATAAATAGAGGAATACCACTTCTATAAAAACGTAGAGGGAATTTGGAAACATACCCTATGACATTGAATTTTTTCCTTGAAATAAAAAGAGATCAACAAATCCCAACTACTAGCCCAGTGAAATAGAAAAAAGGCTCCTATTGTGTCATTTCATATACCTAGATAAAAAGGATGAGAATACTATATACATTGCATGGGAAACAATTGTGATTGTTCTTATGCTCTCTATCTATGTAGTGGCCATTACAAATATTGATGTTGGTGATTCACAACCCCCCAAGGTGATGTTGCCTTAATTGTAGCATCAAGAAGACAACATAAATAACATGAACATAGCTTGGGTGGATGTTTGAGTATGTCCTTATACAATATGGAACACAAATTATTCTCATGGGTTCAGAGAAACACCTGATTAAAGATATATATAAGAAATTGCATCTCATGTTCTTAGAAAATTCCATAGGCAACAACCATAACTTTTATTTTATGAAGAGTAGGATAGTAAATTCTCTCTATAAAGCCACAAGAAGTGGATTTAAAAGTTGTGAGAAAAAATGTCATTGAGAAACAATGGGAGCATGGAAATCATGACAACAATTTCTTAGAAATTCTCAAATAACAAGTTCAAGCAACAAGGCCTCTTCCTTGAAATTTTTACCACCCAATGAAAGGAAGAAGGAAGCAGACTAGTGTTTAGAATATTGATTAGTAAACTTTGTTGTATTCTATAAAGACCACTAGGGACATAACATAGATTTTCAATTAGCATGCTCAAGAAACCAACAATATCCACAATGTGACCATTAAATCAACATTAAACATAAGATAAATAATGAAATACAATAACTAGTAAAGCTATGGACTTATTATATATATATATAATATATATATATATATATATATATATATATATATATATATATATATATATATAATTCATAATAACTTTAAGACATTCCTTATTTATATATAACCTTCCTTGCTTATTAAGGGTGAAGGGCATGAAGCCTCCTCCCGTTGTATATTCTCATGCAATAACACCCTCCTAACTCCAACAGCCAATACAAATGACTAATGAGAATGATAAATTGATGCACACTAAAACCTTAGATGAGACAAGGAACCCAAGGAACCTCAAGATATGTCCACTTAACTATGAATTTACTACCCCCTATGTCATAGTGTAATTAAGTCACTAAGTCACAAAGACAAGTTATGAAACCCATTGCAATAAAAATGAACATCAAGTAAACAATGCACTAGAGCATTAATAAGTGATCCTTGTTTTAATGCTCAAGGATTTGATAATGAAATTACATACTGGTAGAATATTTTATCTCACTGATTGGTGACAAAATTTACCTCCTACTTGAATATCAATATACTCCTTGGTGTTACTATAAATGTTAAATTGAATACGATTTCTTGTATTTGGGCCATTCATGGAAGGATGTTTTATAATGATTGGAAAATAAATTTCTTGGGGTCTAGGCTACTACTTCTAGACCATTCAATGTTAAACATGGAGGTTAGAGAAAGAAACCTAACTAGGTAAATGAAGCTCGGTATAAACCCAAATAGAGAAGTCTTTACTCAAATGAGAAAATACAATAACTCAAGATAGTTTTACAAATCCATAGATCCTATTGTATTGTATACATTTTATTAGTATCCCCTGCATTGAAACATGAAGAAACACTTAGTCAAATTATCATTACTAGGCCCCTGTTATCCAAGTGATTCCCAGTCCTCTTAAAATAGGACCATATCATTCTATCTAAAGAGACACAACCAAGAAATAACCAACAAGAATGCATAGTATATTCAAGACAAGATTTTTAAAAATAAATGGAGACATTACCTCGTGGAACAATTTGGGTACAAAATTTGTGAGTCTTCTTGTATGCCATTGTCCTTATTGAATATTAAAGTTAAATTCCCAAAAATGGGTGGCGTTGAACATTTTAATGCCCCTACCTCACTAGAAGGAAGAGAATGACTTATAGACAACAATCTAATTAGAACAACATGGCACAAGATGTAGATCATATGATATAGAATAGTAGTAATGACGAAAAAAAATATTGATAATACCTTAAAAACCATGAAACCTCAAAGATTCATCTAATAACTCTTACATAGATAAAATGCCTCAAAAAATCTTCTCGAAATTTAATTTCCATGTCCTTGATGGAGGTGTTAATGTGATTAATTAGGGGGTTTTGCTTGCTGCCCTCATACGTGATGTTCATTAAGAAGAGCGGGCGTGACCAGCCCCCTCCATGCAAGAGCCCAGATGGCCTTGGTTCATTTGTTTTAAAGAGATGATTATAAATTTTCTATTAAAATGATCTAGTTGAAAAGGAAAAACCTTTTACATCTTGAACCAAAAAATTCTTCCACAAACTTCAAGATATTCGAAAAAGAACTGCATTGTATTTCTTCTTGGCTACATACTTTAGAAGAACACTGAATTCTCTTATAGTACCTCCAAAAAAAATCCTAATATAGATATATATTTGCATAACATATTCCATCTATAAAAAAAACCTATCGTACAACATTTCCTTCAGTATCAAGATTTACTCTAATAATAAGATTTACATCAGTTCCAGTATGTTCAGGCCTAGTTTGGAAGTGAGAAGAGTTCAAGCCTTCATTTTCCTCGGCATCTACCTCCTCCTATAGTTTTGGAATTTGATCCTAATGCACCATGAGCTCCTTAGAAACTTCAAACTTCATTCCATTTACCTCTGAGTCTGATGAGATATCCAAATAAACCATCTTAATATTCATCCTGTCCACCGCTACTTGCAACCTCTCCATATTAGTTTCTTGCAAAGTAACCTTTTAAGAGAGCATAGCAAAATGTGCTCGCGACTCATTCAACATCATTTCTCCATGATTGGATATTAAATTGATAATGAAATATACTGAAACCGTCAACTGGGCTATACAATAGGAGGAGTCCTTATGCCCATCGTTGGATTGTTGCTCCATTGAACGATTCACTCACTTCTTCTGTAAATTGTAATAAGCACTAGACCCAGTTACTTGACATCTCATACTCCTTTCGGTTTCTCGTCCCGAAATGTTGTTCTCCAAATCACTCTTAACGCAACATTTATTATTGTGCATACGCCAGACATCGAGATCCATTACCTCCAAATCGGCTCTGTAAGATAAGACCTGCTCAACTAAAATAGAGGGCGTGCATGTTTGTTGCAATCAAAAGGAAGGAATGCTAATTCTGAGTGTCCTTCCAAATTTAATAACTACAGGGATCCTCTGTCATATGTCTGCCAACAACTCTTGTAGAATGTGATTTAACCAGGTGTGATTGCAATCACCAACCTTAGCATATGTTAGAGGTCACCATAACAAATTGAGTGCTATGAGATTTAACGAATGTTTGAAATAGTGTTTGTCAGAGAGATTCCAAACGTCTGATCCTTTCATTCCACTTATAATTCTTTTTGATCATTTTAGTAGATGAACTACAATATAGTCTGTCATGAAAATGGTTTATTAAAAGGACTCACATTTTCCACCACCATCATTACGTGTTCCATACATGCACCCTTGTTTGATAAGGAGTCTGTCGCCATGTTAAGATGCCTTTTAACATGTAAAAGACCAATTCTTTCAAATTTTGAGAGTCGAAGGCTTATTCTGTGAAGGATAAGAGCTTGAATTGGACCAAAAACCTTTTTTGAGCTTACACACCTTTTGGATTAGTACCATCGAACCTCTAAAGACCAACAAATGTCGAATTCCCTGTGTTATTGCTAATTTTAGCCCTTGCCACAATGATAAAAATTCATCCTAGTTGTTGGGTGAAATCCCCAATCGCCAAGTGTATTGAATCTCCCTTTCTTCATCAAGAAAAAAATAATCTCTCCTGCTCTTGCCTCTATGGGTTTACCTTTTGAAAAACCATCAAAGAAGAGAACATATTGATTCTCGTTTCCTATCCAACTCTGAAATTCATCAAGCTCCATTATTATTATATGTGATTTGGGTATAAGAGTCTTGAATATGAAGCTGCTAGCCTGATTTGAAGGTTGTCCAAGATTGAGCCAATCCTATTCACCTGGATACAAGTTATTAAGCTCCTTCAAGTCATATCCTCGGGTTGTAATTGTTTCAAAGAGAAATGACTGCACTTTGTCAGCTGATATAACTAGATTGGATTAGATGTTATTAAATACAACTTGATTACGAGCTATCCAAATCACCCAACAAATATATTTTGGAAAAGCCATCCAACTTCTCATAATTATTGATTTTGATTTCCATTTGCGAAGGGGGTTTTTCTTTCCATTGCACAAACATTTCCTATGAATCAACAATATACTTATGATTTCTACAACCTTTGCCAAAACTACTTCCAGACCTCTACAACCAAGAGGCACTACCTAAAACCATGTGATATGTATTCTTCTTCCCTCTCACATAAAACACATCAAGAAGGTCCTTGGATATTTCTTTTTTTGAGATTCTTTGCTGTCAGTATTTTCCAATGAATTATTTCCCAACAAAAGAGATTATTTTTTGGCATTCCATCTTTGTTCCATATTCTATCCCAGATTTGATATGAAGTAGGAGTATTATATTTTGAATCAATGTTTCATACTCCATTTTTACTGAATATGTATTGTTCTTACTGCTTGTTCAAGCACAACTATCCAACCAGGTGGTGGCAATGGGAGAAAATCCCTTTAAATCTTTGAGCAAGGATAACCAATGAAGAATGAGATTTGGAGGAATATTTGGATAGTGCCAACCAATCCATTTTCCCTCATGATCCCATTGCGATATGTCAACAACCTTAATGAAAGCCTTATATTCCATCCAATTTTCCTAAAAATTTACCCCTTCATTTTCAAGTACAAGTTCTGTTGTAGGAATCCCATGTTTCTAAGTATCGATACACGCTCCATTCCCAACTTACTAGTACAATTTTCCTAGGATGATATGAGCGACTGCTTTGCATAATTTCCAAATATTTGATCCTTTCTCTGGCCAAGTTTCTATTTCAAGTCGAAGCAACCAATTTTTATGGAGATGTTTTCAAATGAAAGCCAACTTCAACCATTCTTTTGATTCTTAAAGAAGCCTCCACACGATTTTGGCACCCAACGCTAAATTCATAATTTCAGGGCCTTTGATTGCCAACCCACCTACATTTTTAGGCAAACAAACAAATTTCAAATTCACTAGATGGAAATGTTTTGTTATTTCTTACTTGCCAAAGGATATTCCACAATAAATCACTAATTTGATTGAGCATTCCCTTGGGCACAAGAAATCTTGAACCAATATAAACTGGAAGGGAGGATAAAACAAATTTTATTAGCACTGTATTTCTTGCCAAGTTTAACCATTGTGTTCCCTATGATTGTATTCACTTCCTTGATTTTTGTAGGACCTCTTCCCAATAATTTGCATTGGATGCTCACAAAGAGATTGGGATTCCAAGATACTTAAAGGACCTCCATTCTAAAGTAGTTGGGAATTCTAGAATGCTTGATATCTCAATCAAAGTAGATTCAGAACAATTCCACCCATAGAATTGACATTTCTTTTTGTTAATCATCCCCACAAAAAGATCTAGATATGAGTCCAAAATATTTTTGAAGCTACCCACAATTATTTTGGAGGCTCCCCCAATGATAGAGTATAATCTTCGAAATGGGAATTATTCACTCCCTTTATATTTCATGCTATACTCAACCTACAAATTTTCGTTTCTGTCTAGCTTTCTCCAAGTTTCTACTCAGAATTTAAACCATTATAATATTAAGAAGGGGAGATAGAGGGTAACCCTCTCTTAAGTTTTGAGTTGCAACATAGAAAGAAGTAGGTTGACTGTTGACCAAGGGTGCAATTCAAGTGGAAACAATGCATGCTTTAATCCATCGAATAAACTCATTACAAAATCCCAATTTTTCAAGCATTAAATATAAAAATGAGTTCCTTACCCAGTCAAAGGTGTTTTCCATATCTAGTTTGATTCACCATCTTCCTTGAGTGAATTTCTTCTTGGACCAAAATTATATTATCTAGGATTTGCTTTTTTTTGCATGAAACCACATTGGTTTTCTGATATAAGTGCCTGCAACAACATATTTTTCAATATAATTGCACTAATCTTCATTATAATTTTATAGGTCGAGTTGCATAATGAGATGGGATGGAAGCGAGTGAAATTTACTAGATTCAAATCTTTTGGAATAAGAGCATGAAAGGAAGAATTACTACTCCTGTTGATCCCTTATTTTCTTCTTGTACTATTCAACATCCTTAACAAATATATCTTTATCATAATTCAAAAAGCCCTAAAAAAATTTATAGTGAAAACATTTGGATGAAGGGCCTTATCTGGATCCAAATTTTCCATATTGCATCTAGGACTCTGCTTCCTTCATTTATTTGATGTAAGATGAAGTTGTAGAGTCTGACACAATGGGGGAATATATTGACTAAATTCCCGAGCTTGGAACATGTCAACATCTATAATTTATGGCAGGGGGCCTCGAAACGATGAAAAAAATCCAACTTAATATCCTCAAAGGAAGCTACTTTTGGTCTTTCTTTAGGAGAAATATCTTTAACTCTATTCCTTAATTCATGATCTTTTGCTTGTTTGTGTAAAAATGATGTGTTTTGATCCCTTGCTTGAAGCCACAAAATTCTAGATTTTAATCACCATAATTCTTCCTCTTGTTTGCTCACTGCATAGATTTCCTTTATTAACTCCTTTTATTTTTCAATATTCCATGGTTCGACAATATTAGCCTCAATCAAAATTTTATGTTTCTCTAATTGATTTATCGACTCTTGGTGCTTCTGGCCAAAAGGCTGGTATGATTCCTTTAGCCATTTTCGTAGAGCTTGTTTTACAAATTTTAAATTTTCCTCCCAGAAATATGAAGGTGAACCAGTGACATGGGTTCTCCACGCAGTTTGCTTGATTAAACCTATGATGCTTTCTTCCTTCGATTAGGACGAATTGTATTAGAATGAAATTGTATCCAGGCCCTCCCTATAATTCGGATACAAGGAGATCAAATGATGGCCTGATGCTCCATGCACCAAAATGAAGGAGTTGCATTCTAATCCATTTAAGAACTAGCTGTTATGGATTAAGAAATGATCCAATCACGATGATATATAACTATCACCACTACGACAATTTATCTAGGTGAATTTCCCAATATTGGGTGGGATATCCACCAAGTCCCATTCAATTATCATAGCTTCCATACATTCTCATAATGGATCCCTAACAAAGCTTCCTCCATGATTTTATGTAGATCTCAATGTGAGATTGAAATCTCCCCCCATTATGCAATTTTGATGCCAATCCTTCTCTTTGATAATATTTAAGGAATCCCAAAATTCCACTTATCACTATATTGAACTGGTGCATATATATTAATGATAGGAATTTACTCACTGGAGTCCTTTCTTTCCAAAAGAACTGTTGTCTTTTTTAGATTGTCAATTAATTTGAAATGAGCTTCAGACTAATACATACTTAGACCACATGAAGCACCCCTTGATTCTTGTGCTAATTAGCTTCTTTCTCTCTAAATATCTTAGCTACCTTGTTGACTTCCTTTTCCTCAAGCTCAGTTTCCTACAAAAGGAGTATCCATGATTTCTCTTGTTTCACCAAATCCTTGACCATCATGAATTTTATGGGGATTCCCAAACCCATTATATTCCATGACAAAACTTTCATCATTTCTGTAAGAACCCGATTCCTATTCTTAGAGCCTTATTTTATTATACACTAACAGATCTATTTTACTGTTGATTTGCAAGTAATACAAGGAGCTTGCTGACCTTCTCCGAAAATTTTGAACATATAACATCTTATCATTTTATCATAAGCAACATAAATTAAGATGAGCATTTCATTGATACCAACTTAGCAAGAGTAGTTCATGGAAAAATACCTGTCCCGGCGGTTGATGATGATACCTTTGTCGTATAGCTCCAGCTGAACGCTCCTTCTCACCGACCCAACCGGATTTACCACCCAGCCAACTAGGAAACAATTTCCTAGCCCAGGAAACCTCCACAGGTTCCCTAGCCCTCCGTGCCCAAGTCCAACCAGATATAGTGTGTCCTCAAGACGAATGTGAAAAACCAGATAACAATACTTTTCCTCCTCTCAAACCCAAGAACCTCCATAGGTTTCCAAGGTCTCCCAAAAATCATAACAAATCCAAACAATCACAACCAACTCCCACAATCATAAGCAAAACCTCTAAAAAAAACTCTCCCTTTCTCCCTTCCCCCTTCCCTTTTTATAACCTCCTTCCCTTCTCCATCTCAACCACCTCTCATTAATGTCATTCACTTCTCACCCATCCCTATAGTTGACTTCTCTTCTCCCAAGTAAGCTAGGAGTACATTTGGAAATGTGAGATGTAATTACATGGAGAGGACCATGTCTACTCCTTAGTACATGTGAGGGTACATTGGGTAATGTGAAATGAATATATATATTGATAATGAGTTGGAGAGGACTATGTCTTCTCCTAAGAAAATGTGAGGGTACATTGGGGAATGTGAAATGTAATTACATGGAGAGGACCATGTCTTCTCCTTAATAAATGTGAGGGTACATTGGGTAATGTGAAATGAATATATATATTGATAATGAGTTGGAGAGGACTATGTCTTCTCCCAAGTAAATGTGAGGGTACATGGGGGAATGTGAAATGTAATTACATAGAGAGGACCATGTCTTCTCTTTAATAAATGTGAGGGTACATTGGGTAATGTGAAATGAATACATACATTTTGAAATAATGGAAGGAGACCAAATTCTACTCAATATTCAATTTGAGGGGGTAAGTGGAGAATTTAAATAATGGAAATCATGAATTTTATATTAGACCTATATTTCTCAATATTTTTAGATAATGTAAACATTAACAAAATTTGTAGGATAAGATTTAAGTGGGGCATTACAGAGAAGGAGAAACAAAGGTTGCAGCATCAGTTACAAACCAAGGAAGAGGCCTTGGAAAAGTTGCAGTATAGCAAGCTTGAGGTGAAAAGTGATTCTTCGATTTCATATACTTTTTAAGATGATGATTTCGCTACTTTTGAGAAACACACTACAAAAATTGGATCAAAATTGTTGAATAATATGGGGTGTCAAAAGAAAGGCCTTTGCATTAATGGCTAGGGCATTGTGAATCCCATCAATGTGGAAGAATTGCCTTGTTATGCAGAACCTAGGTATGTTAGAAAAAAGGTTGGATAATGCTCCAAGATAACAAGTGACCAACCAACAACGGATGATGGGAGCACCTCATCACATTCCAGTGATAGTGAGGATTCCACAGGTACTTATCAGAGGCGCACCAGGAATAAGCATTCCACAATGATCCAGAAAATTTGGAAGAGCAAGAATCATTGTAGTTACTGCAACGAAGATGGACACCACAGAGCCATGTATCAGATGCTCCATGCCTAGAAAGCACTTATGAAGGAATTAACTGGTGAAGATGTTCAACAAGTGAAACTTCCAAAGGAAAATGACCCATTCACTTTGTTGAGTAAAAGACAGTTTTACTAAATATAGTAGTTTGTCATGGCCACTTTTGTAAATCATGTGTTGCGATATAATTGTAAAAGTAATGATCTATTTTCCATCGCTTATTAAAGCAAAAATGATGTTTTTGACCTTTTTGTTGATATTGCAGAATGTGTTCATGCTTTTGGAGGACCAAAAGCTCCTCAGTGAGGAGGAACGATCCAAGTGGCTCTAAAAACGCTCAAGATTTAGAAGTGGCTTTGGAAAAACTCAAAAATCAAAGTCATTGGATTGAAGTGGAACCAAGGTCAGATCGAAGATCTCAACGCAAGCTTTCCAATGGCGTGAACGACACCTCAATTCGAGTTCATATGTGAAAGTTATGGCTGATAAAAGTTTTAGTCAAACTAGGCCTAGTGGCAGCGACTAATGAGACAACAATTTGGCATTTACTGGCGCACAGATTTCGGCCGCCAGAATAGGTGAATTTGTTGTCTCTTTAATTTGTTTGGTAAACCCAAAAATGCGGTCAAATTTTTTTAACTATTTTTTTTTTTTTTTAAGAAAAAAATTAAAAAAAAAAGGTGGCAGGCCAACACTTCCACCACCCCACTCACCACATATATGCATTATATATAAATAAAACATGTGGTGGATGGGGAACCTGCCCGGCCGAGCCGGCCAGCCCACCCAACGGGTGGCTCCAAATTTGAAAACAATGACAAAAACTTCAAACAGGGCGCCATACCCAAACTCAGTACATGCCAAGAATCCTTCACATTTAAAATAAAACCATCACCCAAAATTATTAAGCCACCTCCTAACAACGCACCCAAATTGGAACCCACACCTGCCCCAAGCCTATTTGGGTGCCTACCACATGCCTACAGGCTTCTCTTTGTAAATTTCATCAAACTCTTTTTTATTTAAACCTCATATTTTACCATTCGCCAAATGGGGAGAACAAGCGAAGGTTGAGCATGAGGTTCGAGGGGTGGAACCTTGACATAGTGGCCGAGGTGGAACCATGTTTGGCACGTTTTTCGAAACAAAATCTTACAGGGATATCTTTGATACTTGAGGAATCTTTAGATTCTCATGGAGGCTGATTTTTTACAGAGCCGGAATGATGTCAACTTTATAGTCGTTTTTCTCATAATTTCGCAAGGAGCGTAGTGGTATACTCATAATTTTCATCCGAGCAGCAGATTTTCCACCCATCTCCAGGAAAGAATCTTTGGGGGGGTCTTCGAGATTCCCTAGGGTCCAAATATTGCGGTGTCAGAAAGGGGTCAAGTTTATAGTCATTTGACACGATTTCGCACCACAAATTCAACGGTGATGTTTGTTTTTGCAGATGAGCTTTTCATTTTCAGACCATTCCGGAAAATAAAGGTATAAGGGTCATTTATGTCACTGATAGTAAATTATTTTTGCTACCATTTAATGAAAGAGGCCTCCCCACATTGAGCAAGGCTCAGAGACGTAGCCCACATTGGATTAAATCCGTCATCAAACTGTCTTGTGCCCTTGATATCATGGTTGCTTTTCATTTTCATTTTTTTCATGTGCTTATGTTACATGATTACATGCTCTTTTAAATCCAATTATGTATGTATCCTTGAAGTAAAAGATCTGGATCATTTTGGGCCACCGTTTTGAATGGATCGTTGATTAGGTAGGTTCCTGCCAATCTAAAATTATATTATGGTTATTGGGACACAGACACACACATACACATATATATAACTAGTGGGAGAGGCGGTGGGTCCGTCGGGCCTGTCGCCCATTTTAATTTTAATTTTTTTTTTTTTACTTAACAAATTCAAAATCAAATGGCCAAAATTTAGAAAAATTAAGTAGGAAACAAATTTTCTCTTTCCGATCGATAGAAACTGTCACTGTGAAATGTTATTTTGTCGCCTCGTTAGTGGCTAGACCTCCAAATTTGGCAGGCCTCCAAATTTAGCGAGGGGACCTAGTTTGACCAATAATTTAACTTACTATAACTTTCACATACGATGTCGGATTGAGGTGCCATTTGCATCGTTGGAAAGCTTGTAATGAGCTCTTTGATCTGACCCTAGTTTCATGACAATCCAGGGAATTTTTTTTGAGTATTTCCTAAACCCTTTTTTATCACAGAGTGTTTCTAGAGCCACCTGGATCAAGGAGGTTCTTCCATAAGTATCTCCCTTGCAAAGAGAGAGTGTTGACGTTTGTAGCTCAAACAATTATTTTTGCCCAGGTCTTGTGTCTAGGCATATAGAAGTCATTAGGCATATAGAAGTCATCCACATCACCTTAAAACACTTGCTCGAGGTTGAACAATTTGCAAATGAAAGAGCCTAAGTTTAACTTAGGAAAGAAAAATATTAATATGTTGGCTCATTGAGTAAACAGTAAACCATTTATTTTAGTGAATAAATTCTAATCTTAGTGATTGATCTTCAGCGAAGTGAAATTTAATCTCGTCTCTCAATCACTTAGAGATTAGGTTAGAGTTAGGATTAGAGTTCAAACACACAACAATGGCATTATGCTCGAGAGGGGGAGTGTGATACTTCAATGTGTCAAGTTTGAAGAAAGTGCAAAAAGCAGTGAGAAAAACAATTCCAAATCATCCGAGGAAAATCAAAAAATATTTCCAGAGTTATTGCTCTTTATATAATTCCTTAATGGCGTTGCTCTTTATATAATTCCTTAATAGGCTCAAAGTTATTGCTCTTTATATAGTTCCTTAATGGGGCTGCTCTTTATATAATTCCTTAATATGGCCAATATCCTAAAACAAAAGTCCAAGTAAGTTAATTTACTTCCTCTAAATTTTATGTGTTAATGTGTTAATAACTTAAACGTTATTTAGTAATTAATGTGTTAATGTGTTAATAACTTAAACGTTATTTAGTAATTAATGGTGGGGAATATTGCTACTTATGTAATTCCTTAATAAGCCCAAGAGTGATCTTTATATAATTCCTTAATGGGTCCTTAATAAGCCCAAGGGTGCTCTTTATATAATTCCTTAATGGGGCCAATATCCTAAGATGAGAGTCCAAGTACGGTAATTTACTTCCACTAGTCTGTGTTAATTGTTGGGAATATTGTTATTTATATAATTGCTTAAGAAGCAGACGAGGGTCCAAGTAGGTTAATTTACTTCCACTAAATTTTATGTATTGTCGTGTATTTGTTTAGTAATTAATTGTTGGGAATATTGCTATTTATATAATTCTTTAATAGGCCAATATCATATCATTAATTGTTGGGAATATTGCTAGTTATATAATTCTTTAATAGGCCAATATTTTAGGACGAGAGTACACGTAAATTAATTTAATTCCACTGAATTTTATATGTTGTGGTGTGTTTCTTCAGTAATTAGTTGTTGAGAACTAAATATAAATTATCGGAGTTCAAGCAGATCTTTTAAAAAGTAATTAGTTGTTGAGAATTAAATATAAATCATTGGAGTTCAAGTAGATTTTTTTATTCCACTGAATTTTATATGTTGTGGTGTGTAATTAGTTGTTGAGAATTAAATATAAATTATTGGAGTTCAAGTAGATCTTTTAAAAGATCTTTTAAAAAGTAATTAGTTGTTGAGAATTAAATATAAATGATTGGAGTTCAAGTAGATTTTTTTTTAAAAGGGACCCTGCAGAAGAAGCATTATATTACGATATTTACAATAATTTACTTCCACTTAGAAGAAGCTATATTACGATATTTACAATAATTTACTTCCACTCAATTTTATGTGCGGTCGTGTCTCAATTTTATGTGTGGTCGTGTCTCAATTTTGTGTTGTCGTGTATTTGTTACTTCTTCTGAATTTTATGTCTTGTCGTGTATTTGTTCAGTGATTAATCGTTGGGAAGAATTTTGTTTATGTGTTTGTGGTGTATTTGTTGTTCAGCAAGTAATTAATTGTTAGGGAAGAATTTTGTTTATATGTTGTCCGGTATTGTTTGGGAGAAAAAGAATTTGTTGGGAAGAATTTTGTTTATATGTTGTCCTGTATGGTTGCGAAGAAAAAAAAATTGTTGAGAAGAATTTTGTTTATATGTTGTCCTGTATTGTTGGGAAGAAAAAGAATTTTGTTTATGTTGTCCTGTATTGATGGGAAGAAAAAGTTTGAGTTTTGGGAAAATATGGGAAAAACATTGTGGGGAAGAAAAAGAATTTTGTTTATGTGTTGTCGTGGGAAAAAAAAAAAATTTGTTTATGTGTTCTCTTATATTGTTGGGAAAATATGGGAAAAATTTTGTTGAATATATGGGAAAAATTTTGTTTGTGTGGTTGGGAAAATATGGGAAAAAATTTGTTTGTGTTATTGTGTATTTGTTCAGTGATTAATTGTTGGGAATTAAATAGTGATTCATTGTTGGGAATTAAATATATATTATCGGATTCGGATAAATTTGCTCATTTTTACTCATCTCCATTAAATTATTAAATTTTAAATCATTAACTTCGCTAATCTCAATTTGGAAAATCCGACATCCATTTAGAACCGATTTGTTTGGCAGTTTCCACTATTTTGTAGGTTAGAGATTTGTTTGGGCAGTTTCCACTATTTTGTGTGTTAGAAACTTACTCGACTATTTTTGTGTTAAAAGCTTAGTCGTGTAATTTGCTTCCATTTTTGTGTTAAAAGCTTAGTCGTGTAATTTGCTTCCATTTTTGTGTTAGAAACTTAGTCGTGTAATTTATTTCCAGTGGGTTAGAAACTCATCGTGTATTTTTGTGTTAGAAAATTAGTCGTGTATTGGAAAAATTAATACACGATTATCCAAATTTGCTCAATTTTTTGTGTTAGAAATTTAATTGTGTATTGGAAAAATACCGATTGATCCAACTTTGCTAATCTTCGTTGATATTTGCTATTTATTAAATGAACTACTAACTTTGTTCATCTCCATTTAGAAATTTAAAATCTGACATCTACAATAAACATGGCCAAATAAATCACAGAATCTAAATTCTGATATCTAAAATAGACATGGCCAAATTACTAACTTTGTTTATTTCTATTTTTATTTTTATTTAGAAATTTAAAATCTGACATCTACAATAAACATGGCCAAATAAATCACAGAATCTAAAATCTGACATGGCCAAATAAATCACAGAATCTAAAATCTGATATCTAAAATAGACATGGCCAAATTAATCACACCCAGGATGGTGGGTTTCCCTCTCAAGTCTCAACCTGAGATATGCAATAGACCTGACCAAAGATAGACATGGCCAAATTAATCACACCCAGGATGGTGGGTTTCCCTCTCAAGTCTCAACCTGAGATATGCAATAGACCTGACCAAAGATAGACATGGCCAAATTAATCACACCCAGGATGGTGGGTTTCCCTCTCAAGTCTCAACCTGAGATATGCAATAGACCTGACCAAATAATCACATCCATTACCCAGATGGTCGCATTTTGCAGGGTAATGGGCTTTTACCCATATGGTCGCATTTTGCAGGGTAATGGGCTTTTCTTTTTAATCACACCGTTGGACTGGTTGGTGAGGTTTTTTCTTTTGAAATTCAAATTCTGCATTGAAAGAATAACTTTGGCATAAATCACATGTAGACAGACATTTGTCCAAGTGTTTCGAACCAACTAGTATAATTTATCATATAAGTGCGGTTTATCATATAAAAAGGACAACGACCATAATTTATTGTACGTGTTTCGAACCAACAGTATAGTTTATCGTACCATAAATTACGTGTTTCGAACCAACCAATATAGTTTATCGTATAAGTGTGGTTTCTATATAGTTTATCGTATAAGTGTGGTTTATCGTATAGAAAGAACAACGACCAATATAGTTTATCGTATAAGTGTGGTTTATCGTATAGTTTATCGTATAAGTGTGGTTTATCGTATAGAAAGAACAACGACCATGGTGGTGGTGGTTTATCGACCATGGTATAAGTGTGGTGGTTTATCGTATAGGAAGGACAACGACCATTCAATTTTTGGATAATTTCAAAATTATATATTTCAAAATCTGGCCAAATTATAGGAAGGACAACGACCATTCAATTTTTGGATAATTTCAAAATTATATATTTCAAAATCTGGCCAGATTAATCACGCCCGTTGACATTGACTGGGTAGTGAGTTTTGCTTTTGATTCACACCCATTGACGTTGACGGGCTGGTAGGGTTTTCCTTTGAGACAAACCCATCCACGTGGTGGTGGCGATTTCTCCTTTTCTTAGAATTCGATGTTGTGGTGGTGGCGATTTCTCCTTTTCTTAGAATTCGATGTTGTGGTGGTGGCGATTTCTCCTTTTGTTAGAATTCGATGTTGACCACGGTAGTGGGGTTTTCCTTTGACTCACACCCATCCACGTGGTGGTGGGCTTTTACCCTATTCTTAGAATTCGAAATCAATTCTGACACGGCAGTGGGGTTTTCCTTTGACTCACACCCACTCACGGGTGGTGGAGTTCTACCTTCAGGTGGAGTTCTACCTTCTTTTTAGGGATTCAAATGGTGCAATCTCATCACTAGAAATGTGATTGAGAGGTTCTCGAGTTTCTGAAAAATTGCAGTCCGGAGCAACAGAATGTTCAGTTTTCAATTTTTTATATCCGCCAGATATCAGAAAACGTGTGGCTTTTCAGTTTGAAAAAACTGGCTGATGTTCATATTGCGAAAAGAAAGTTTGCCGGAGCGGGAAATGTTTGTTCCACTTTCACATGGTGGGAAAGACAGAAAAACGTTCGTTCCATCGTACGTATGATAAAGAAAAACAGTGGACAATGAAGAAGAGTTGCTCCGTACAATGCAAATTTTCGCCAGATACCAGAAAACGTGTGGCTTTTTAGTCAAAAAAAAAAAAAAAAAAAAAAAAAAAAAAAAAAACTGGCTAAAACTGGCTAATGTTCATATTGCAAAAAAAAAGTTTGCAGGAACGGGAAATGTTTGTTCCACTTTCACATGGTGGGAAAGACAGAAAAACGTTCGTTCCTTCATACGTATGATAACGAAAAATAGTGAACAATGAAGAAAAGGTGCTCCGTACACTGCAAAAGAAAATTTGTTTGTTCGATTCCATGATGGAGAAAAGTTAAATCCATTTTCCATTGAGAAAGAAAGAAAATTTGTTCATTGTGTGCTCTCGAGAAAGGTCTGTTCATTATGGTCGAAAATGTGCTCCGTTTGTTTGATGTATTTTGATCAAACTGCATCTCGATTAAATTAGAGGTTGTGGAGATAAATGTTTAGATAAGCGAAATCAGTTTAGTTCCTGTTTATATACATTTTCAGGTATGGCCATATCACTTGAAAGAACTACCAGGTTTTACATGAAAGTGAGTCATTGGGATATTTGCCTCTGCCATGTTTTACATGGTAATTAAAATGTTCTCTCGCAATGAATAACAACAGTGTTGACTCGCAATGAACAACAGCAGACTTGAGTACCCCAAGATAATCAATCGAATTTGTGGAAATATGGTGAACTTTTTCATTGACTTGTAAATGATCATTTCTGACAATTGATAACAATTTTCAGAGCTATACAGTAAAACGGTCTCACTATCACTCTCGTCTTTTAACAGCCAATTATCACCCTAAATAATTACAGGATATGGCACAAGCGTTCTTATGCCGCATTGGCACAAACGTGATTGCGAATGCTTGAGTAAAAATTTTGTTTGAATGTAGGATCTTTCATCACTTGTTCAATAAGATTATGAACCCGATCTCTGTTTCCTCCCATTAGGGGGCGATCTTCATCTGCATAATTAGATAATAGTCTCCTGCGTAATCTCTGTTTTCTTATGGCCTCTCTTCTTCGCTCATGATCCTCGATTCTACATAGTCAAATCCTTATGGCATTAGGACACGCCACGCCAAGTTAAACAGAGTTTCAAATTAATTCAGACATGAATTTTCCAAAAGGCAAGGATCGAATCTTGAAAACGTACTCTAGAAGAGAAGCAAGCTGAGGCCATTCTTGTATGGTCATGTCTTCTTCTATGGTCATATCCCTTTCAGAGGCTTCAGTTCCTGAGGTTTGATTACCATTTGCCAAAAATCTGAGATTCCACATTATGAGATTAGTGCAAAATTTCAAAGAGAACCAAATCAATCTGAAAGTTTGTATCCTTAACATCGAGGCTGATAACTCACCTCGGGTTAGCTGAGAAAGAGTCCATAGAATTCCCCGGCGACAAGGAAATCTCCGTTCCGAGAAAAGAGATCTGCCGGAATCTTAAGAATTGATGGCGAGTCGAACCCTGGACCTGCTAAATGAATTAACGTCTTTAAATGGATGCTCACGGCTCAGAAAAAACTGAGTTCTTTTATGATTTCTGAACTATCGCCAGGTTTGCTATGATTATGAAATTGTACAGAAGGTTACAGGTCAGGTAAACAACAGTCAGCGATTTTATACAGAGCTTGTTAAATTCATCAGAGATTTTCTGGCCGAAAAATGAAAAAAAAATAGTTTCTTCTACAGAGCTTTGTAGAATTCTTCATAGATCAATTATTAAATTTTCTGAATGGAAAGTGAAAAAGAGAGATTTCTGTACAGTCAACGATTTTATACAGAGCTTGTTAAATTCTTCAGAGATTTTCTGGCCGAAAAATGAAAAAAAAAATAGTTTCTTCTACAGAGCTTTGTAGAATTCATCACAGATCAATTATTAAATTTTCTGAATGGAAAGTGAAAAAGACAGATTTCCCTTGTACAGAGCTTGTTAAAATTCCTCACAAATCAACGATTAAATTTTCTGACCTAAAATATCCATGGAAACTGATTTGTAATCACAGTAGAGAACAAAAATGGGCGCCGCTAAAAATTCCTCACAAATCAACGATTAAATTTTCTGACCTAAAATATTCATGGAAACTGATTTGTAACCACATTAGAGAACAAAAATGGGCGACGCTAAATTCATCAACTGATCACTCGACAAAAAGACTAAAGATAGAAGATCACAACTATGTTCATATACGCTACTAAGTTATGAAAAACTTGAGATAAGAGAGAAAATCTGCTGCAGACATGGAGATCAATGACTAACTTCGGAAGAAGGAACAATAAAGGCCTGAAAACTGCTCAGCTAATTTATTCTTAAAAAAACTTGTGTTTTCTTGTGCAGAGCTTGTTATATTCTAAACAGATCAATGATTGAAGTTGCTGACTGAAAATATTCATTGAAACTGATTTATAACCTCCAACTGAAAATATAAGTTTCTGACTCAAAATTACATTGAAACTGATTTATAACCTCCAACTGAAAATATTCATCGAAACTGATTTATAACCACACCAGGGAACAAAGGTCGGCACCGCTAACTTGGTCAAAGACTGATCAATCGACAAAGAGACTGAAGATCACAAGATCACAACTATGTTCGTTCTAGGCTACTAAGTTGCGAAATGCTAGAGATATGAGAGCAAATCTGCTGCTAAAATGGAGATCAATGACTAAAATTGATGAGAGCATCTAAAAGAACAAGAAATGCAGATATAAAGGCCGGAAAGCTGCTTAACCATTATATCCTACAAGAACTTGTTAAATTCCCCAGAGATTGATGATTGAACATCGTAATATCTAAAATTTATATAAAATTGAAAATCGTAACTATGTTCAGTCTAGGCTTCTAAGTTGCGAAATACTACAGACAAGAGTGCTCCAGAAATGGAGATCAATGACTGAAATTTATAAAAACATCTAAGAGAACAAAAATGGAGATATAAGGCCTGAAAGCTGATCCACCATTATATCCCACAAGAACTTGTTAAAACCTCATAGTCAAGAACTTGTTAAAACCTCATAGATCAAGAACTCGTTATCCTGTTAAAACCCCATAGATCAATGACAGAACATCATAATACCTAATATTTCCACAAAATTGAGAAAATTAAGAACAAAATAACGATGTTACAAAACAAAAATCGAAACCGCATCAAAAAAAAAATATATAGATAGTCGACAAAGACTGCAAGATCGCAAGTTATGCACAGACTTTTTGTTCATTCTAAAGCCTCCAAGTTGTACAAAATACTGGAGAATCATTTGCTAGAGAACATCGAACTCCCGAATTTCTCTGGAGTTGTTTAAGCAGAAAAGGAGAAATAGAGGCTGGGAAGCCGCTCAATTCTTTAAAGCTTATGATATGACGCAAAAACAAAGGTATTTCCCGTTTTCTTTAGGGCAAACAGGGCGCGAAACAGAAACAGAAACAGAAGAAGTATTAAAAGGATAAATACAAAACCAAAGGCCGGCTCAGAAAATTCAGAAACATTTGAACATAAATTTGCGAAAAGACGGCAAAATTTTCAGTTCTTACAAGCTTACAACTACAGTGCAGATCATACCACAAAATGCCCCTAAATTCTGCAAAAATCGGAAGCAATCAACCTATACCATCAATATTCTGGCTTTTTAACCAAACAAGCTTATTTTCCTCCTAACTACAAAAATCAAGAGTGATAAATCCACTGAAACGTACACCGAAATTTAGTTTTGTGATCAATCCACTGAAACATACACCGAAATTTAGTTCAGCTTCCATTTAGACTGTCAATTCTGTGAAAAGAATACTTCATTTCCGCCAAGAAACCATTAAGTGACATTGTAAAGCAGGGTAATACTCGCTTACCTGAGACGAATTTTGCATTCCAGAAAGGCAAAGAGGGAATCCACCGAGCGAGTACTGCTGCGATACCATTTTCCTCACCCAGCTGGCGTTTATAACATTCGAGAGGGTATCTTCCACGGCTTTCCAAAGCTTCTCAGTGCTTCCGGAGTGCGACGTGGGTCACCGAAATTTAAAGAATTGAATACTCTCGCACGATTCTTCAGACAAGAAACGTCCCTCAAGACTAACAGGTTCCATGTGACCATGCTATCACTACGACAAACGTCTCTGAAATGCTCTTCAAGACTCGCAACAGGTTCCATGTGACCGTGCTACCAGTACGACACCGTTGACATGTGGGATTTTCCAATGGGCTACGTGGGATTAAGTCTACGATTTTTACTATTTCATTTGCCACGTTGCATTTCCATGTGTCAAAACCATAACCGTCCCATGGAAATCATACTCCACGTCATCCTTTTTTTTTAATTTTCCATGTTTTTGGACGATTTTGTGGTGGCTAAACTAAAGCCTCACATACGTTGGTTGGTCAGACACGTTAAGTCCGTGTTTGATTGTCACACATGCCATGTGGCTGAGGAACCACAATGGAATCCAAAGTTTATCGATTGTGATTTATTCTAATGTTGTATTTTGTATTTATGTGTATTATATTCTCCATTAGCCGAGTATATTTATAAAATAGATATAAATATATTGCTTTTATAGTTAATTTATCTATAAATTATAAAAATTAAATTTTTTAATTATATATATTTTTAAATTATTTTGTATTATTATATATTTAATTTGATCTTTTAATAATAAAAGGAAAGTATAGTTATAAAGTTTAGAATAGATGGTAATGGGTGTATTGTTAAGTTATCGGTCAAAATTTAATGGGCTAAAATCCATTCATGTTAAGGGTTAGTATGTGATCTCAAGTGATTTTGATGGTTAGTATGTGATCTCAAGTGATTTTGATGGCTTACATGCCCTGCCAAGTACAATCCCCAACTGATTTTGATAGCTTAGATGTCCCTGATAGTGAAATCCTAATTGATTTTGATAACTTAGATGTCCCTGATCACAGTTTCTCAGTTTACAAATCAAACTTACTACCAGACTCAAACAACTTAACAAAAAACAAAAACTAAAAAACGCACACTTTAAAAAGGAGTTGTGTTTAGTGTGACTTTTTGGATTTTTCTGTGCCGGAATCAAGTGGAAAAATTTGAGGTGAAATCTTGATTTTTGTTAGTTAAACTGGTTTCTTTTTTTTTTCAGGAACGAAATAGCGTAATTATATTATATAAGGAATATAATGAGTAGTATATACATATGCCAGATAGAAACTTCATATGAACTATAACGGACTAATGGACAATCCGTTACAAAAAAACCTTACAAAAATACCTGAGAAAATGATGGAAGCAATAATCCCCTAAACATAAAAGTATCTGATTATCATCCAGATAGACAGCCATATTGTTGTAATAGAGGTCTCAAAAGAGATATTTTGAAGAGACAAAAAATTGGAATACTAAGATCCTCTGTGGAGGAAACAGCGTTGTACAAAAATTCCAAAAGATAATTGACTATTTCATATAAAGTCATAATGAAGACAACAAGGACAAAATTGACAAAAACATACCTAACACCCGCAAGATTTGATATTATGAATCAGGTAAGGAAAATTCTGTGATAGAGAACACTTCCCCATCAAAAATTACCTTCATGAACTAGATACTTGGCGCTGTGAATAGACCTTCCTTTGATAAAAAGTCTGTCTTCTTGTTCTGTCACCTGTAAATGTGTTGTATGGAGCATCCTTCCATCCTTTCCCGTAGGAATACAATCCTATTCATCCAGCCTGCAAGGTGAGGATTGCTAATATGGATTTTTCCCAGAACAAAATCAACCATGACTTTGGAATCCCCAAATATTGAGACAGACTGAATGTTAAAGAAGATACAGAAAGAAAGAAGACCCGCGAGAGCCATCGCCTCCGCTTTGCAGCTGGATCCTTTTCCTCCATTCCATGAAATAAGAAATTGAATCCATGATAATGTGGATTCCACAGCCACAAGAGTTGTTTTGTGCCGCTCCATCAAAGAATGCTCTCGGGAACATGTTATGATACAGAACATTCATGTTGGGATTTGATATTTTTTCCTTAGGAGGGTTTTTAGGTAAGGAATCAAAAAGAAAAGATATGCTTTGGATGATTCCCATGAAAGGCTCCTTAAATTCCTTAAAAATTTTGTTGTTTCTCCATCTCCATATGCATCATAAGGCAATAATAAAAATTGGCCTCCAGGATTCCTTTTTCCCACTCCACCAATCAAAAGCCTCTTTTATAGATGAGTGAGAAGCATGAGGGAACCCGTATAAATTTCCCAGAACTTACCATATTTGTTGCGTTTTCTGACAAAGAAGGAACATGTGACAGTTTATTTCATCCTCAGATTTGCAAATTGAACATAGACCCGAACCCTGCCAGATTTTACTGTATATATGGATTCATCATCCTGAAAAACCCCTAGGGCACTTAGATTGTGCAAAGGTTACCCTTCAAACTTGTGATTTCAATAAATTCCTCACGAATTTTAGAGAAATTAAATCGGCAACACTTGGATTGTTACCCGTTTTCTTCATGGATTTTAGAGAAATTAAACCAGAAAAATCCACAAAAAACTTCTAAAAAATCTTACTAAAAAAACTTCCAAAAAATCTTATTAAAAACAATTCGCTTTAAAATTTTAAAATATTTTTAGCTAAATTCCAAAAAGTTATTGCATGCCATATTAATTATATAATATTGATCAATTATAACAACAATTCTATAAAATTGATGTTTAGAACCATATGCCTACCTAACCCTAAAGTAACAACAATTTTTATAAAATTGATGTTTAGACTCAATCCCAAAAACGTTGCCCAAATAGTTTGGGCCCGTCTTATGGCTGTGGTGTTTTTTGTCCTCGGTATATATGATGGATTTGTTGCAACAAGCTTCTATCAGCATATGTTTTCTTGTGCTCTATTGCTTTGAATCTGAGCCGGGTTTTGAATGTTTTGTATTTGGCTCTTTCAGTCCTTTTCTGATAAAACTATGTGTCTTCTGTTCTAGATGCTCTTACGCACATCTGCTCTTCATGCTTCCGTCAAATTATGGTTTTGTTCCGTGGCTTCACAAGCTACTCTTTTTTATATCTTATCATAGTTTTTTATATTAACTTAATATAATCTATGAAGCTTTTTTCTCTTAAAAAAAACAATTTTATAAAATTGATGTTTAGAACCATATGCCTACCTAACCCTAAAGTGACTACCTAACGATAAAGTGAATCATAGTTTGTTAAGCCAAATCAAAATATTTAATTAAGTCCGAAGTGGAATATAATATTTGATGAATTATAACGACAATTTTATAAAATTGATGTTTAGAACAATATGCGTACCTAATCATTAAGTGAATGATAGTTGGTTAAGCCACGTCAAATATTTAATTAAAGCTAAAGTGGAACATTATTGTTTAATTGGAATAATTTTTATATAAGTTTTATTGATATATGTAGATGGCAGATGTATTGGAGTGGTAAATATTGCATTTAATGAAATCACTTATTTTTTTCATGGAAAAAAAAGGGTTTTTATAAAATAAATTTTAAAATTAATATAACGAATAAATATTTATATGAGTAATTTATGAATTGAATTTTTTTGGAAAATTTCATTTTGCTTAAATTTTTTTGAATGGATAAAATTGTAAATATTAAATATTAAATCTAATTTTATTAAAGATATTTGAAGGTGTTAAATTTAGTTTTGTAATATAATTGTATTAAAATCTAAACTTATAAATATATACAGTGTTTAACTTTCTTTCTTAAGCAGTGGGGTGGAATGTTTTGTTACATTGCATTACTAGATGATGCTTGGGGTATAAATAGAAAGAAGACTATAAGTGTTTATTTTATGTATCATATGTTTCTCTTTTAAAAAGTTCTTCCAATGCTAATATTTTATAAAGGGATTTGTAGGATGAAGTGGTTGTGTTGTCCACAACTCCTCATGGCAAGAGGCTAAATCTCCATCAAGCTCTTATTTAGTTGTTTCATTACCATGTCAATGTCAATGTACCTATAGTGAGTCTCAATGGGACATCCTCAATACTCTCTCATTTATAGATGGTTAAGAATAGTATCAACGACTTTGCTTCTTTAAGTAGTGCATTGACTCTATGACTTGGTCTTTGTGGTCTTTGTTCACTCCACCACCCTATGGTTTTACTACACCACATTTGTTGCTACATCGATTGTTACATATGGTTATTGAGTTCATCAACCTATGCTTGGGGGTCATTGTGCCATGTTTTGGTGGTTGTTGTTTGTTTCCAACTTATGAATTTTGTTGGGTGATGACAAAAGCATGTGGTATCTTATGGGCCACTATAAAATGTATGTGAAAAATCACGGGTGAATTGTAGCCCCCTTAACTGTTATATTAAAAAAATGTGTTTGTATGGAGCAAGGTCATTATGCATGTCTTTTTATCCTTAAAGGAATCCATGTGTACCACACCTATCTTAAACATTCCTAATTTAGCTATGACTTATGTATTGGAATGTGATGCTTCAAGTGGAGTTCTTGGAGCAATGTTGATGAAAGAAAGGTGCCCCTTAACATTCATTAATAAATATTTGTGAGACAAAAATTGAGCAAGTCCACTTATAAGAAAGAGATAATGGGCATCCATCATGAAGTAGATAATTTGAACCTATATCTCTTAGGGAAGTGCTTCTAGATTATGACATCTCATCATAGTTTGAAGTATTTTCTAGAATAGTTGACTCTTGAGAAATACAAGTGGGTTACTAAGATGATTGGGTGTGACTATGAGATCATATATAAGAAATACAAAGAGATTATGGTGGGAAAATGCCTTGTCTAAGAAATATGAGGACAAAATCTCTCTCGTAGCCTTATCCTTACCCATACCAAATGGTTTCATAGAAGCTCATCAGACAATAATGGTTGGAACATGACATGTATGTAAGACTCCATGAGGACCTCAATTCTCTTAGGATATACTTGGCTTTAGGATAGCTTGTGGTGTAAAGGTTGCATTATTTTGGTGTTGAATTTAACTTTCAACTGGCAAGTGTTAGAGGATTCACATTCTTCCCCTATACTAGGTCACTCTAGCTTTCAAAAATCTTATGAACAAGCCAAGTTCTTTTTCTTTTGGAAAGGCATGAAAAAGGACATCCAAACTTATTACAAGAATGTGATTACTATCAATGAAATAAGGGTGAGACAATGAAAACTCCAGAGGCATTACAACCACTAGCCACTATATGGGAAAACATTTCCAAGATCTTATTGTAGGCCTCTCAAAAGTAGGAAACAAATTGATCATCATGGTGGCCATTGTTCGCCTCTCCAAATATCCTCACTTTTCTGTCTTACCACACTATTTTACTCCCTCCACACGAAAACCACATAAAATTCCAAAATATCTTAACACTACAAAGCCTTACAAAATTAGTATTTGGTGCAAATCCCAAGCGTTTGTTGCATCATCTTCCACAGTCATTGCCACCTCATCTACAATGTCAATTATTTGTCACTTGTCATGCCACATCACTGCCACATTAATTTTTACCATGTCACTACAATGTGTCACTTAGAAAAGGGCCACTTGGCCATCCAAAAAGACCAAAGCCACCTAACACATCTCATGTCCGCAGAGTGACATGTGTCATCATGTTCAAATCACTACCACATGTCATCATCTTACTGATCCATGTCGTACTTAAGCCATGTCATTGCCACCTCATTTTCTAGGTCATGTCAGCATATTGATCGGTACTTACCACCCATCATTGTTGTGTGCACATCGCTAGACTTGGAAACTTGACAAACACTTGGGTGCCTATGCCAAGCACCATGCCACCAGCGGTTTTTCCCAAGGGCCTTGTCGCCCCACCTCCTATCACTTGCTACTCGTTGTTCTTTTCTCGTTGAGACAACAACTCCAATTAGACAATCCAATAAGCGCCTTGGCGTTGGCTTCCAACCCCATGTGACTGGAAATTGTGATCAACTAATATGTTGCTCCATTGCCCATTGATTGTCGCGCTCCCTCCTAAGGTGTGGTTTATCATTTAGGATCGATCTGGTGAGGGGGTGCCCTTGCAAAACCTTGATCCATTAGAATCCAACTTGAACTTCAATGTTTCAAACTCTTATTTCTCCTCATTCCTTATGAGTTAGCCTAAGTGACATATACCTTTGGAAAGATCTTAGAGAGGACTATCCAGCTGAACACTTTTCATGTGCTTTCGAGAAAGTCTCGTGAAAATAAAATGAATTCAAGGATAGGCTACTCAACAAACAAACAAGTCTTAATAAATCAATATCAGCATAAGCATCATGCATGAAATCTAAACAAACTCCCCCTGAACTTGTCATTACTTGACATCAATGACAACATTTTCCAACATGTTGAACAATATCCCCCTTTGACATTGATGGAAACACCACCAAACATTTTTGGTCATTGATGGAACCATCACCACTTGGAAACACTCCCCCTGTAAAGTTGAAGAAACTATCATTGCCTACTCACTTGCCCTCTTCAATATCTCTGTACACATTTCATCTCTAATGTTTGCTTACTCTCCCCCTTTGGAATTAATGGAAAAGGACTCTTGTTGCATGGTCGGTTCACTCTCCCCTGTTCTTTTGAAGTTGCAGATGTCTTCTCATTCTCCTTTGGGCTTTGAGTTTCCAATGTATGATTAATCTCCCCCTTTTATCATTCACCCCCTAAAGGGATTTACTCATAACACTAGGCATAACATGATGTTTATATGAATTTTTGTTGAACATACTTCGTGTTGCCACTTAAACTTTCCATTTCATAGTACACTATAATATACTTTTCTCCACCTAAACGTGGGCTTCTCCTGTTGATCCAAGCCTTTTTCTATGGTACCATTTAAATGAGTTATAGTATGGTATCAATCCACACTTAAAGTTGCTCCAAAAACTAAAATATACTATTTCACCAATGGTTGATCCAATACCCAAATATCTCCTTTTTTATACCAATTAACCAAGTTGTATTTCTATTGCTATACAACTGAGCCAATGCATACTAATGGCTATTGTAAGAGCTAAATTTATCCCCAACCTTAACATGACAAATTGCTTATACTCATGATTCTTGAACCTAATTGTTCCAGCTACTTTCACAAATGAAATAAGAAAAAAAATTAAAGGATTTTCAAGCTTTTCATTTCATGTTTTACTTGAGCAATCAACTCTCTTGAACACATGCTACTATGGATCTTGCAACTCCCCCGTGAGCTTATTCACTACTCTTCTCTCTAACCCCTTGACATACAACTATCCTTAACACAATTTAACATATGCCTTCTTTTGTTTTTCCGATTTTATATTCGTGTGGGTTTGCATTTGTTGCTTCGTTTCCTCTGTTAGGAATGTATATTAATGAGGAAAACTTTCATGTTTTCTACAATGCACCTTGTGAGTAAGAAATGGTATGATGAATTATAGTTGGATGTTGCTCCTTTTATTAATAATTTGAAGGAGAGATTTCCTTCAATCTCTTATTGTTTTCTTTGCTTCCCTTCAACACATATACATTATTTGGAGTCTTGATCCCTTTTGCAATTAATTTTCCCAAGTCTTCCTTCCTAACTCTACATCCTTTAGAGTTGAATGTGACTTTGTGTCCTCTATCAATTATTTGACTTGCACAATATGTTATGGTTTAAATCCTTGACAAGTAGAACATTGACAACCTTAGTCCTTTTATTATTAAGTCTAGCTTTTCCTTTTCCTATCACTTTGGCTAATGCATCATTTCCAAGAATAACTTTGCCATGCTTGACTTCCTTTAGAGAGAGGAATCTACTCTTATCTCTTGTTATATTGTGAGATCATTCATTGTATATATACCACTGATCATTTGTATCTTGAGCACACAATATTAAGTTTCATTTCTCTTGTTGTTCTTCTTTTTTTTCCATATCTTTGTACTCAGATTTATGTAAATATCATTTTCTTATGATTTCTTTTTCTTGATCTGAGGGATCTCTTTCTATTTAGATTTCTTTAAAGGCTCAACCAACTTACTTCTACAATATTTTTTCTTATACCCAAAATTGTTACATGTGTATCTTTCAACAAGATCTAAGAAGGGGGGGAAAGAATTGCCATTTCGGATGCCATTCTTGTCATAGCATTTAGATTTGCTACTCATAACATCATTTTTCGATATCTTATATGCTCTCTTGCTAATGTTGTTCAACATGTTTTTCTTTCTTGCATAATATCTACAATCTATTTCCTTATGTCCAAAAATATTACAAGAAAAAGAATGGCCATAGAAAAAGCTTTGATACCAGGGAGTACTTTACCTTTGAGAAGGGAAGCTTTTGAATCTTTGATGAATTTGTCTTGAGGGGGGTGAATTTTTTTTTGGTTTTTCAATCGTTCTTTGTGGACGTTCGAATTGTTATCAAGTCCTTTGACTACTTCAACATAGTTGATTGATTCTTTGTCTTTAACTTTCTTCGTGCTCGATTCTCCTTCATAGCCTAGACTAGTTTTGAAGAGATTATATATTTGATAGCTAAGAATACCATCTATGATATTGGTACTTTTATCAAACTTCAAATGTCGGTTTACATGATCATTGGTTGTTTCTAGATCATTGCTCACTAAAGCAATATCGACCTCTAGTTTTTCACAATGACCTTCTCATTCATTTATTTTATTATTCACTATTTCATTCACTCTTTTGACTTCTTGTTTAATCTTCAAGATAACAATTGTTTTTCTTAATTCTTCAAAATCCTAATCCATCTTCTCATAAGCCTGCAGTGATTCCTTCTATCTTTGATTGGTTACTGTGAGCCTCTTAACCTCCTCTAGAGCAGGCATATGTTTTCCTCTAAAATAATATATCTTCTCATCAAGGTCTTCTTATTTTTTTGATATACATTAGTAGAATCCCTTCTTCATATTATCTCCTTCAAAAGGACAATCATAAGAACTTTTCATATTTCGCTCATGGAGCATTCTCTCAAATTTTAGTTCTCCTTTATTACTATCATTTTCAAAACTTGCATATGAACAATTAAGAGCAAGATGAACTATTATTTTACAATTGCAACAAAATAGTAGCTCACTTGTGGATTGCACCTCATTAGCATCCTCTTCTCTTTCAGCTTCATCCTCTGAATACAATTTTTTTTTTTTTTTATGATCAGTAGCTAGGGCGGTTATGATAAGAGAATCTACTTTACTATCTCATTCACTATTTGTGTAGTCAAATTCTTCAATATTTGTTGGTTCCTTTTGATTTCCTTCTTCATATATACATTGTAGCGTATTTAACATTTCTTGTTTAGTCTCACAATATCTCACTTTATCAGAGTTGAAATTGATAGTCTAGTTGAGACAACCTTCTTGGCTTTTATATTATATTCATTCCTCTTTCCATTTACAACAGACAATCATACATCCTAACCAAGATCTATTAAATAATCATTCATTATTACCCTCCAATGAGCATATAGGGTTCCATTAAATAATGGTGCTTTGTCTTAGTGCAATCCCTCATGATTAACCATAGTCCCTTCTGGTCCATTTTCTTCTAGATCAATAGTGAGCTCATTTTGAAGATCTTGCTTAACCTCAACCTCTTCTTCTAAATATTACTTCACTTATTCTGCATATGATATATTGCTTGTATACTCATAAACTTTTATGTGATTTGTCTTCTTTTGAGATGACTTCTTCTTACTCTTCTTTTTGTTGGCCATTATCCTTGTAAGGTATTCCATCCAGCATTATTCCTTAAGGAACCTACTCTGATACCAATTATTAGAAATATGATTATACTTACGGCGATAGGGGGGGTGAATAAGTATAATGCACAATGAACAATATACAATATTTCAAACCATTCAACAAAATATCATGTAAATAACACATAAAAACACCATATGTACGTGGAGACCCATAAAAGGAGAAAAACAAAAAACTTATGTCTGAATGTTGTTGTAGGTTATGACCTACTATTACATCAACTTTTCTAGCTCCAACCAGAAGAAGACACCCATCCCTTGAATTTATAAGCACCCACTTGAAGGAAGCACCAACTCCCTCATCTTTACGGGATCCAACTTGAAGGAAGCACCAACTCCTAAAACTTTTACAGGCACCAACCTGAAGGAGGAACCAAACCCCTCATATGTAGGCACCAACCTGCTTTCCCAAGCAAGTCCTTCTTTCATGTATTTTCAAACTTAGACCCACAGGTTTCTTTCCAATTTAAGCATTTAGACTTATTTGTATTTCTCTCACTACTTCAACTCTCACTCAGCTAGATATTCTAGTGCAACTCAAACATACTCAAACCACCAATATTTTATATCACATCTGCAAAAAAATTCTCTATTTTGCATCTCTTTTCTCAGTGTCATGCTCCTTTGTGATCTTTGGTTATATGTAGTTTTTAATCATAACATTCAAATATGTATTTCTCTTTATTACACAACAACTTTGTCTTACTCACTTTTCATTTGTACATGCCCCTTCTATTTTTCCTTAGTAATCAAATTTGCATTTATCTCTCTTACCAATAACAATTTCACATTCCTCTCATTTCATATGTATAAACACACACCATCTACTTTGTTGTTTTACTCTATATTTATAGTATACAGGATCCTTTACCATGGGTGTTGAACCATGGTATTTACCCATGGAATTTTTCACTTGACTGTATTAGTGTTTTCATCTTCACCATGTGAGAACTCAAGACATTTCAAGTTCATGTCATTTAATTTTTTAAATTTCTCATATCTATCTAATTCACACCTTAATTTGTCCTGATATAACCTTTTGCCCTTTTTCAATTTGCAATAAATTTTCCATTCAAAAACACCAAATTTCTAACACTTGAATTTGGCGTTCGAACGTAAAAAAAAATTGCTTTGTAGCCCTTGGTGGTTTTTCTCCTTTTTCACATACGACTATGAGAAAGAACTACAGGATTAATCCCAAAGGTGCTTGTTACCCATCAGACTATCAAGCTTTTCCCCATGCACTGCCACAACCTGATGGATGATGGATGAGGCTTACTCTGCTAACACCTAGGTTCGAGGACTGTGACCACTACTTTGTTTCTCATCAGTCATTACTCACAGACCAATGCAGAATTATGATATTTCAGCAATCTGATATACATGATCAGTGTTTTACATTGCTACACTTTACGAGGAATTATTTATCTCATGCCTCACCGCTCTTCGTTCTACCACAGGATGGCATTCACAATACATTGTTCCCATGTTGATGGGTGATTGGTGTGACCAATGGCCCCCACATGAAAAACCACAAAAAATGCCAAAATATCTTAATGCTACGAATACTTACAAAACAAGTCCCTTGAATAAATCCTGAGGGCTTGCCATAGTCATTCTCACCTCATCTGCCACATCAATTCTTTGCCCCCTGTCATGCCACATCACTATAAGCCACCCAAAAAGGACAAATCGACCATCCACGTTTCAGGTCCATAGAGTGCCACATATCATCATGTGCATATCAACACCACATGTCATCATCTCACTAGGCCTTGTCATTACTTGAGCCATCTCACTTCCTCTTCATTTGCCATGTCATGACAGCATGTCGCTCACTACGTGTTGCTATTGTGTGCACATTGTTAGATTTGGCAGTCCCAAAAGCATTTGGGTGTGTAGGCCAAGCACTTGTGACTAGGCTTATCTTTTAGCACTGATATAGTCAAGGGTTTCCCTCGTGGAACCTCGAACCTTTAGAACTCAGCTTGAACTTCAACACTTCAAACACTAAATTCTCCTGATTCCTTGAGAGTTAGCCTAAGTTCCATTAATTGTTTGAAATCTCTTGGAGAGAACTATCCAACCAGGAAATTTTCATGTGTTTTTAAGAAATCCACCTTAAAAAAAAATGCCTTAAGAGATAGATTTCTCAACAAACAGCCAAGCCATCATAAGTCAATAAAAGCATAAGCATAATGCATGAAAACTCAACAAGCTCCCTCTGAACTTATAATTAGTTGATATTGATGAAATTCATTTAGATTAATGGTAATAATTGCTAACATGCTCAACAAAGGGTCCTATCTCCCTTATCGCATCTCTAAAAAGTTTTCATTTCACATATTTACACATCACAAGTATTTTTGTTATGCATTGTGTCACATCTAGGAAAAAAACTTAGCTTATGACACACCTCTTTCTTTCTTCGTCACACCTTCAACTCTTTAACCAATCATTCTTGTCATTGAATAAGTATAATGGAAAATTTAAACAATTATTAGCAATATACATTATTTCAAACCATTCAACAAAATATCATGTAAATAACACACAGAAACCCCAGATGTACGTGGAAACCCATAAAAGGAGAAAAACACAAAATTTATGTATGAATTTTGTTGTAGGTTATGACCTACTATTACATCAACTTTTCTAGCTCCAACCAGAAGAAGACACCCATCCCTTGAATTTATAAGCACCCACTTGAAGGAAACGCCAACTCCCTGATCTTTATGGGCTCCAACCTAAAGGAAGCACCAACTCCCAAAATTTTACAGGCACCAACCTGAAGGAGGAACCAACCCCCTCATATGTAGGCACCGACCTGCTTTGCAAAGCAAGTCCCTCTTTCATATATTTTCAAACTTAGACCCACAGGTTTCTTTCCAATTTAAACATTTAGACTTATTTGTGTTTCTCTCACTACTTCAACTCTCACTCAGCTAGATACTCTAGTGCAACTCAAATATACTCAGACCACCAATATTTTATATCACATCTGCAAAATTTTTCTCTATTTTGCATCTCTTTTCTCAATGTCATGCTCCTTTGTGCTCTTTGGTTATCTGTAGTTTTTTATCATAACATTCAAATGTGTATTTCTCTTTATTCCACACAACAACTTTGTCTTACTCTCTTTTCATTTGTACATGCCCCTTCTATTTTGCCTTAGTAATCAAATTTGCATTTATCTCTCTTACCCATAACAATTTCACCTTGCTCTCATTTCATATGTATAAACACACACCATCTACTTTGTTGTTTTACTTTGTATTTATAGTTTGCATGATCCTTTACCATGGGTGTTGATCCATGGTATTTACCCATGGAATTTTTCACTTGACTGTATTATTATTTTCACCTTCACCTATGAGAACTCAAGTCATTTCAAGTTCATGTAATTTAATTTTTTTAAATCTCTCATATCTATCTAATTCACACCTTAATTTGTCTTGAGATAACCTTTTTCCCTTTTTCAATTCACAAGAAATTTTTCATTCAAAAACACCAAATTTCCAACACTTGAATTTGGCGTCCAAACGTAAAAATATTCGCTTTTTAGCCCTTGGTGGTTTTTCTCCTTTTTCACATACGACTATGAGAAAGAACTATAGGATTAAGCCTAAAGGTGCTTGTCACCCATTAGACTATCAAGATTTTCTCCATGCACTACCACAACCCGATGGATGATGGATGATAGGTCCCCTAGGGGCTTACTCTGCTAACACCTAGGATTGAGGACTATGACCACTACTTTGTTTCTCGCCAGTCATTTCTCACGGACCAATGCACAATTATGATATTTGAGTAATCTAATATACATGATCATTATTTGACATTGCTACACTTAACAAGGAATTCTTTATCTCACACCTCACCGCTCTTCACTTTGTCGCTAGATGGCATTCACAATACATTGTTCCCATGTTGATGGGTGATGGGTGTGACCAATGGCCCCCACATGAAAAACCACAAAAAAGCCAAAAAAATCTTAATGCTACGAAGAGTTACAAAACAAGTCCCTGGAATAATCCCGAGGGCTTTCCATAGTCATTCTCACCTCATTTTCCACATCAATTCTTTGCCACCTATCATGCCAGATCATTGTAAGCCATCCAAAAAGGACAAATCCACTAGCCACGTTTCAGGTCCATAGAGTGCCGCATATCATCATGTGCATATCAACGCCAAATGTCATCATCTCATTGGGCCTTGTCATTACTTGAGCCATCTCACTTCCTCTTCATTTTCCATGTCATGACAGTCTATCGCTTACTGCCCGTTGCTATTGTGTGCACATTGTTAGATTTGGCAGTCCCAAAAGCATTTGGGTGTGTAGGCCAAGCACCTATGACTAGGTTTATCTTTTAGAACTGATCTAGTCAAGGTTTTCCCTCGTGGAACCTCGAACCTTTGGAACTCAGCTTGAACTTCAACACTTCAAACGCTAAATTCTCTTGATTCCTTGTGAGTTAGCCTAAGTGTCATTAATTGTTTGAAAGCTCTTGGAGAGAACTATCCAACCAAGAAATTTTCGTGTTTTTTTAAGCAAGCCACCTTAAAAAAAATGTCTTAAGAGATAGGTTGCTCAACAAACATCCAAGCCATCATAAGTCAATAAAAGCATAATCATAATGCATGAAAGCTCAACAAGCTCCCTCTGAACTTATCATTAGTTGACATTGATGAAATTCATTTAGATTAATGATAATAATTTCCAACATGCTCAACAAAGGGTCATATCTCCCTGTTGATGCCTCGAAAATGGCTGCAACAACATTGGGGGATAACCACCCGGTCCGGACCTTAATACAGCTCCTTTTCCGTTTGGGATGGTGGCTCTGACTGGATATAATGGGACCAGTTTCCCAATAATGAATAAAAGGGGTGAATGAGTGATGGGTTGTCTGTTCTAATGATAGGCGAATAACTTAATCTATCAACAAAATAAGAGAACTAATACTAATCCCGGGAACAATTATTCTTTGTAAATGTAGTGTTTGATGATCTTTGTCTATTGACAGGCATGTAGATGACTCTGTAAAACAAACATAGATATTCATTCATTCAAAGATTACTTCATCTAAATATTTAAACAAAGTGATTAACACAAGATTACTGAACTTATCATTTATATCATCGATACATACATGATTGGAAGAAAAGCATACTATAAACAGCCAATAGTGGAATGCATAAAGGATGTTGTTAAAACACATATATATATGCGATAATAGCAAGAGCGATCAAATGACAATTCATATAACAAGAATGAGTCCAGACCTAGATAATAGTACCATATGAGCTACTAATCAATCCCAATATCAATCGCTATTTGAAATTCTTCCTTCAATGCAGAAATGCTTTCAAACAAAGACAGTAGTGCACATTTGTATAAAAGCTTCCTTATCAAAATTAGAATGATTGGTCCATTTTCATAAAAGAATATCCCTGAAGTACAATAGTGCAACTTCAGGGTTTAAGTCATATACAAAACTTTACGAACCTTTCTAAATGCATGAAAGGGTCTATAAATACTACTAAACTAAAAATCTATGAAAACAAAATCCTACTTAATTGGTATCAATTAATAATATCTATCATCTTGGCAGTGATCTGGCAGTCGGCGATGTGAATCATCACTCAGGCTGTTTGCCTTTAAACCTGAGCTGGCTTATCGCAAGCATTGGCTCCACTTCGTGTGGTCTGTTGAGGCGCGAACTGAGTTGGGCAGCAAAGGTGGCATCCTGAATATCGGGGATAATATACCCAATCGCATCTGTGAGGCATTTGAGGGCTGCTCTCTGGCTGTGCGACTTTACTAAAAAGAACCAATAGGCATCCCATGTCAAGCTGTTAATTCCCGCGATTAACCTTCCATTTTTCTCCAGCTCTGGGTAACATTACTGCTCCAATATCTTTGTTGCTGTTAGTTTGCCTGGAGTACATTGAGAAATCATGTTAGACAATTCACTTAAAACCACAATTCACCTATGTCCAAAGATTCATATAAAAATTTGTTTGAATCAATAGGTTTCTGTGTGTGTCACTTTGAAATTAGAATTTCAAAGGGTATTGATGTGAGTCCTTGTAAAAAACCGTTAGATGCCCTCCATCATTGTTGTTTAAGGCATGTCTTGTCTTGTTTGCGTCATTGGTATTTTGCACGGTTTCGCAGCGCAATCTGATTGGCTAATTTAGCTGCGCAATCATTTTTTCCACCTTTTCGCAACGTATCATCTAGCAGCCATTTCGTAGCGCGGTTAGTCAATTCATAATTGTCTGCGCTACGAAATCGGGGATTCGGGGTTTTTTGCAGCGCATTTTCTTGAAATGTCAAATCTGGGGAGATGAGTCATTAGGTCCGTTCACATTTTGTCAGTTGATGTCTTCTCCAGGTCATGATAGGTTATCATTCTGCCATCAGATTTAGGATCATGCACATGACAATTATTTTAAGAGATCTTATGAGGTATGGTAGTGTCATAATGTTTATTCATGGTGCGTTAACATGCCTGTTGTATGATGAGTGTTTGAAAAACGCAAAGAAGCCCAAGTTTTCATTTAAAAGGGATCATTGCAAGCGAGCCTGCACTCTAAAGCCGAAGCTGTATTGTGAATTGTAGTTGCTGATCAGTTCTTTGTGTGAAGATATTCTGAGCAAGATGGAGAAAAGAGTACATCGATCCGGAAGGTGCCTAAGAACCGAGCTAGAGGGGCTTGATCTTACACTCAGAGATGAAGGTGTAGCATGAGATTTTAAAAATGCTGGTTGCTGGAGGTTTTGCGAAAAGTTGAAGGGAGGACATACAGAGGCAACGAAAGCTTTTGCACTAAATTTTACTGGCTTTAATT